>KZ111310.1:0-28663 GCA_002120335.1 Hypoxylon sp. EC38
AAATATTTTAAAAAATAAAAAATAAAATTATTTTATTTTATTTTATTTTATTTTATTTTATTTTATTTTATTTTATTTTATTTTATTTTATTTTAAAAAAATTTTATTTTATTTTATTTTATTTTATTTTATTTTATTTTATTTTATTTTATTTTAAAAAAAATTTTTTATCCTTATGTAACATATTACACGTGCCATACTTACTACACACACACCTATCACACATATTTATCATAGTTCCTTTCGCACTATTACATCTTGAAATTTTTAAAGTAATCGACACCTAAAACTTCCGCGATAGGAAATTTTTAATAAGCTTTTTTAATTCGATATAATAACCCTTGTAAAACTCGGGTATAACAATTTTTTGTCCGATTAAATGTTATTAATTAGCAACTTTAATAAAATAATAATATTATTAACAAACAAATTAATAAACTCGTTATTAATATTTAAACCTTTAATAAAATAATTTAACAATTAAAAAAAACCATTTAAAAACTATTATAAATAATAAATGGTTATTATTTTTATAACTTTAAACGCTATTTAAAGTTTTAATAATATAATTTCATTTAAATACTTATTAATTAATACATTTATATTTAATAGTTAACCATTTAAATAACTTATTAAATACTTATAAGTTAACATTTACTTATAATAAATAAAAAAATTTTAAATTTTTAAGTATTATATATAAAACTAATATAATATAATAAAATAAAGCTTAATGTTATAGCTAAAATTATATAATTTACATTAAAATAATGTTAAACTAAGTTTTTTATATGTATAAAATATTATATAATTTTATATATTATATATTATAATATTATTTATATATAAAATACTTACCTTATAATTTAAATAACTTACATTAAAAAGTAATTATATTTAAAAATATAATTATATATAATTATATATTATATTTTATAATTATTTAATAATTAAGTTATTTCATTCGTATATATAAATATATTAAAAGTAAATTTCGAATAATAAAAGTAAAACACTAGGTAAATATTATAATAATATTAAAGGATTAAGCTTATATAAATCTTACTTATTATTAACCACTTAAACAATTTAATCCCTTTTTTTAATAAAACATTTTTTATAATTAACACAATTACTTTTATTATCATTTAAATACCTATGCTATAATATTTATTAATTTCTTAAACGTTTAATGCTTACCCTTATAATAATTAATACTTATCGCTCGTTAAAAGGAATAATTATAAGCGATAATAACCTAACCTTTATGCCGTTAAGTTTTTCATCCTTTATTATCTTTATTATAATCGATTTATACCTTTAATTTTAATACCGGTAAAACTAATTTAAAAATTATTTTAAAATTACTAAAAGTTAAAGAAATGACTAATAATTAAATCCTTATTTTTAAAATGATTTATTATTAAAATAACGATAAAAACAAAACCATTAAAATAATTTAAAAAGGTAAGGATTATAATAATTAATTAACAATTTAAAGCCTAAGTATTTAATAATTAAATAGGGGATATTCTTAAAGTTTAAAAAATAAAAAATATACCCCTTTGTTATTATACTTAAATTTTCTTAAATAATTCATTATTATTATTTATTTAATACTAGTATAAAGTAAAAAATATTATCGCTAATAATTTTAATATTTATTACTTTATTAAGTTTATAAATATATAAACATATAAGTATTACACCCTTTTAACATTATTTTTAAGTATAAGTTCCTTTTAATAAATAACCCTTTAAAAAACCTATCCTATAATATATATATTTATTAAACAAACCTATTAGTTAAATAATAAAAGGATTAAAAATATAAGTTTTTAAAAGCTTAATAATAGTAATAAACCTTACTATATAAAATTAATCACTAATTATTAACCATTATTAAAAATAACAATAATAAGCTTAATTATAACTTAATTAAGTATAATATAATTTAAGTAATTTAAATTATTTAAATAATATTAATAGGTTTGTATTTTACGTTAAAGTTATTTTTTATATGGTTTAAAGGCTTTACTTATAATAATATATGGTAATTACTTGCTATTTTTCTTTTCCATTTTTAATATTATTTTTTATTATTAAAGGTGTTAATTTTATTATTAAATTATTTAATAATTAAACTAATAACTTAAATATTATTTATTAATATGAAAAAAGGTTTACTCGATTTTTTATTTACCTTTTAACTATGGCTTTTTTTTAGCTTAAAGTGATAAGTATATTTTTAATATAAACTTTTACACTTAAAGAATATACTTATAATTCATTAAAATATAAGTTATTAGCTTTATTTTAAAGTAATATTTATTAAAAGATTTTTTTACTTCTTTAAATCTTTTATAATATATTTATACTACTTATTAATTAACTTATTAAAATAAAACAATTACCGCTTATAAATCCTTTAATAAGCTTATAAATTTAAATTTAATATTTAATAATTTTAATAAAATAACGTTAATAAAAATATAATAATATAATATTACATTATAATATCCTTATTATAATATTTAATTTTTGCTAATATAATTTCGTTTAACTATTTATCCTAAAATAATGGTTTTTTTATAAATTTCCATCGGATTTAATAAATAGGAAAAGGAATACTTATTTACTTAAATGGAATAAAATTAACTTATACCTTTATTTTCAAATTTATTTTAATAATATAACTTATATTAGGTAAAACTTTAAATGGTAAAAAGATTTAGAATATTAAAAAAACACTTATTATATAAGAAAAAACTTATTTCGATAAAAAAGCACTTATTATATAAGGAAAAACTTATCTCGATAAAAAAATACTTACCATAAAAAAGCACTCGTTATAAAAAAATACTTATTATAAAAAAGTATTTATTATATAAAAAAGCATTTATTACTTAAAATAAAAAAGCACTTATTATAAAAAAATATTCGTTATATAAGGAAATATTTATAATAAAAAAGCACTTATTATATAAAAAAGCATTTACCACTTAAGGTAAGGAAACACTTATAATAAAAAAGCATTTATTATATAAAAAAACACTCGCCGCTTAAAGTAAAAAAGTATTTGTAATAAAAAAGTACTTATTACATAAAGAAATATTTACCGCTTAAGGTAAAAAAGCACTTATTATGTAAAGAAATACTTACCGCTTAAAGTAAAAAAATACTCGCGATAAAAAAGTACTTATCATATAAAAAAATACTTATAATAAAAAAACACTTATTATATAAAAAAATACTTATTATTTAAAGTAAGGAAATATTTATAATAAAAAAGTACTTATCGTATAAAAAAACAATAATATATATACTAAATAATTAACTAGCTTTAAAGCTATAAAGTAATATAACCATTATATTAAAAATATACTTAAATGTTAATAGCCTTTACTTAAAAAAATATAAGGTAATAATAACTAATAAAAAGGGATAAGTTAAAATATTTAAACGATAATATATTTGTAATTTTACTTTTTAATAAATTTAAATTTTATTCTAATAAAGCAAATAAAGCCGCTTATTATTTATACTTAATTAAATTAAAAAATAATACACTTTATAACAATGGCTTATTTAAGTAAATATATATATATTTACAAAATAACTAGGTTAATAATATTACTTAGGTATTTTATTTTATAATATCTCGTTAATTAGTTATAATATTATTAAATGTTTAACCTTTAAGTATATTATTCTTATATTATACTTTATATTTTTATAATTATATAAGTATTTAAGCTATTAAAAAACAAAGGGGGTATTATTATTAAATTATATTAAATTAAATATTTTTATAAACGAGTTAGCTTAATAAAAACATTATCGATTATAAAGATAAACCTTATAAATATATTATACTTTTATCCTAGCTATTATATAAATAGCTTAAATTTAAAAAAAGGAAAAGGTTTTAAAAATGTAAAAATATTAATTTTTAAATAATAACTAAATAAGTAAGTAATTATAAATATATTATTTAATATATAAATAATATATACGCCTTTATATTTTACTTTTTATTATATTTACCCCCTTTTAAGTTAACACATATATAAGGTTTACTTTTAAACTAAGTATAGATTTTATATAGGTAAAAAAATATATAATAACTTAATTTATTAAGCTAACTTTTTATATAAATAATAATTAAATCTTATACTTATAAATAAATAATTATTTTTAATTATAATTAATACTTAAATTATAATACTTAAGCTTACCTTTTTATTATAGTTTTTATATAATTAAAAAAAAGTAAATTAGGTAAAAGTAAATATATAAGTAACGATATAAAATCAAAACCTTAATTCCTCGCAAATAAATACTAATATAATTTTCCTACCCAAAACATATATATAATAAAATTAAACATATTAAATAAATACTTAAGTATTAAAATATAAAATAATTTAAGCCGATTTAAACTATTTTAAATATTTATATAACTATTTATATATTTATTTAATTTATTTATAAAATTACTATTTTAATAAATAAACAACCTTTTTACATTATTTTTATTTCGCTTTTTTTTTTCTTTTTACCAATTATATTTTATAAACATAATCATATAATATTAATATTTCATTTATATTAATAAAATATTTAAAGTTTATTTACCTATTAATAACTATTATAATAAAAATATATATATATAAATATTTACCCACTTACCTTATATATGTATTAATTTACTTAAGTATTTATAATATAAGCATTTAAGTTATTTTAAAATTAATATATTATATATACATTATAACCTTTTTTTATTAATTCCTTAATAATATTCGAATATTTTACTATACTTACCCTTAAGATAAATTTAAAAAAGTTTAGCCAATACTAGGCTAATTTATTATAAAATGCTTATCCTTAAAAGCGAAATGTTAATATTATTAATTAATAAAATAAAGTTATTACAAATCACGTAAAAGCTTATCCTAAAGCCTTTAACCTTATAAATAAAAGGTTAAGCTTTAATTAAAATTAGGTAAAAGCTTTTAATTAAAATTTAAATAAAAATAAATCTTTCTTAATTTTATTTATATTACCAATCTATAATTTTACTAATAGTAATGATAATTAATTAAAAGTAATAAAAGATATTAATCTAATTAATTATATTACTTAAGTTTTAATAAAAGTTAAGAAAATATTTATTAATAAAGTAATTATTTTAATAATTAAAAATATAACGGTAAGGCTATTTTAACTTTAATTATTTTAAGTAATTAACTAATAATATATAAAGCTTAAGGCTAAATAATTCATTTTTTTTAATAGTTATAATTTTAATTAGTATTGCCTTTATTAAAAGCTTTCGTTAATATAATATTAATTGCTAATTATTAATTATAAAGGTAAGATTTTATATCCTTTTTTATATATCTTTTTTTATTAAAATATAAAGCTTTTAATAAATATAAATAACCTTATATTATTATATAAATGTTATTAAACCTATACGTATAAAAATTAATATCCTTTACTTAATAGGTTTTAATATATTATATTTAAACATTTTTAACCTTATATATATATTTACTTTCTTTAATATTATCTTTAAATATTATTAATATAATTTCTTTATTATAAATATTATTTCTAATAAATTTAATTGTATATGTGGTAATAGTTAATATTATTTTACCTTTTAAATATATTTATCGAAATTATAAAGTAAATTAAAGACCTTTTTAATATTATATTATCCTATTTAATTATTTTAATAGTGCTTATATTAAATATTATTATAATAACAATGATAAGAAATGCTTATATTAGCTTAGTATATAAAAATCTACTTAATATAAATAAGAATAAGTTCGTTGTTTTAATTATAATAAACGTAATTAAACATATTAGGATAATTATATCTTTTATATTTTTAATAATTACTAATATTAAATTATCTTAAGTAACTTTAAATATTTCTTTTAAAGTGATTAAAAAACTTAAGGCTTAATTGCTCGTTATAATAAACTAAGTTAAAAAGCTTAAATAATAAGTAATAATTCTAAGTTTTTAAAACTAATAAAATATTATAAAACCCTTTCTTAATTACTTATTTACTAATTATATACTTAAATTAAATTATTAATTTTATAACTTTTATAAAAGTAATTAATTAATAAGTTTTCTTTATATAAATTTATATAAAACGCTTTACCTTTAAGTTTAAAGGGTATTTACTTATAAGGCTTTATAGTAATAATATACCCTATAAAATAAAAAAAATACAATATATTTATATAATATTTATAGTTAATTATATAATATACATTTTAATATAACTTATCGCTAGGAATATTTATAATTTAGTTTAAAGCTTAATATTATAATTATATAATTCCTATTTAAAAATATTATTACCAACTTTAAACATATTTAAATATTATTATTAAAGCTTATTATTAATTAACATCGTTATTAAATCTACTATAAAAATAAGGCTTAAAAATATTCCTTATTATATTTAACTTTTTAATGGTTCTTAAAAAATACATTTTCAATTATTAATTAAAATTTATTATTTTAATTATATCTTACCGGCTTTATTAATTATTTTTTAAGCTTTTAATAATAATACACTTTTATATAATATAGTTTATATTATTTATTATATTATCTTTAACAACATATAAATAAATAACAAAGGTTATAATACTTTAAATTATAATAAACCATTTTTATTTACGTTATTTAATTTAAAAAATAAATGTTATATACTTAAGAATTATATGGTTTTAGTTAAGGTTTATTATTTCCATTATCTCGGTTATAAAAAAAGTAAATCAAATATTTTATCCGTTTTATTAAATTACTAATATTTATTAATAAGGAAGCTATATTCTATTATATTTTATTTTAATTATTAAAAATTTTCGAATATACTATTAAAATTTTAAAAAGATTTACATCTTAATATACTTATAATTAATATTTCTTTATTTAATATTATTAAAACATTTATCATTATAATAACCGCTTAAGTTTTATTAGCATATAACTTTAATTATACCCCTTATCCTTTTATAAGTTAAATTAATATTTTTAAATCTAATTATATCTTCTTTTAAACGATAAAAACCTTTATTAAAATAAATAATATACGATAGTTTATTACCTTATTAAATAAAAGTATAGCTATATATTTATATTTTTAAAACCACATTTTCTTTCGTAAGGATATTTATACTTTTTAAAATTTAAATATTATTATTTTTATTTCTAAGCTTAATTTCGAAAATAAAAAACGCTTACGCTTAACTTATTACGTTTTAAACCCCTCGGATAAGTTTATTAACTTTAATATAAAAATTTATTCGTTATATTATAATATTTTTATTTTATTAATTAAACATTTTTTTAAATTTCTTTTCGTTCGGTTTAATTAATTTTTATTTACTAATACCATTATTATGCTTTTTATAAATAATAATAATAAGTTTAAATATTTTATGCTTTTTTAAAATATAAAAAAAAACAAAATAGTTAAATAAATGTTCCCGTTTTAATCCTTTCTTCGGTTATTTAATAAAACAACTAATAATTAAATTAAGGGTATTACAAATAAAAAACATAACCGTTAAGATTTAAAAGTTATTTAAAACGTTAAAATTTTAAACATAAACAACATTACCTTTAATATTAGTAATAATAATAAAAACATCTTTAATATTAATAAGCTTAATATTAATAACGTTAATATTAATAAGCTTAATATTAACAAAGGTAATACTATTAACTTTATTTATTTAATTTAAACGAATTAAATAAAATGTTTTAATAATAACGTTAAGTTTAGAGATTATAGTTTTAGTTTATATTTTTCTTATAACCCTTTTAACGATTTTTTAAATGATTTAAATTTTTCTTATAAAAAGCCTTAGTTTTTATTAGTAAGTAAGGATAACGTTATAAAGTTTTATTATTTATAGTTATAATCACGGTTAAAGTTTAATAAAAATAAGTTCATTTTAACTGGAAATTAATTATCTTTTAAGTAAAAGGGTTAGTTTAAATATAAATTTAAGCCTAAGGTTTCTTAAGTTTTTATTTTGAATCGAAAAAAAGGTAATAAAAATAATATTTCTTCCTTTAATTAAATATTAGGATAAAAATCTTAATAAACTTATATTATTTATTAAAGCTTATTACTATAATAGTAAAAAAATATATAACCTTTTTTTAACTTTATTTTTATATAGTAATAAAGTTATTATTATTATTATTATTATTATTATTATTATTATTATATTTAAAGCCGAGGTAAAGGGGAAAAATTAGCCTTTATAAACCTTTTTAAAGATATGTAGTGTATAAAGTTATTTTTAATAAAATTATAAAGAAAAGATATTAAGCAATATTTATAAAGATATATAATATAATGGTTTATTTTTATTACTTTAATAAGTAATTAATGATTTAAATTAAATTTTTTCTTTATTATTATACTTTTTATTATTATATATTTATAATAATATTACAACAATATAGTTTTATATTATTAATATTAAAGCTATCCCTTAAAAATGAATATTATGTGATATAATGAATTGTTATTTTTAAATACTTTTTTACTTTATATTTAAATAACTTTATATATAATAATTGTAAAAATATATAATTAAAATATTATAAGTAATTTTAAAAAGGCTATTAAATATTATATTTTTTAAAAGATTATATATTAGCTTTATAAAGTTATAATTAATTAAAGTTATACCTTATTTTTAATGGTTATGAAAAATGTGTATTATTATTAAAATAAAATAACATTTAAATTTCTTATATATGTATGTTTGTTTTTTAAATTTCTTTTATATTAAAACATTTTTATAACTTTTTCCTTATATCATTTTATTCTTATTATTTTATATTGGTTAAAATTAAACTAATATTTAATTTTACTATAAAATATAACTATTTTAATAAGGTTGTTAAGTTTTTATTTATTTATTTTTTAAAAACCTTAATAAGAAAAGAAAATATTATAACTACCTTATTTTATTACCTAAACAATTAATTTATTATTATTATAAATTTTAACCTTTAAAATTATAAAAACGTTTTATATCTTTAATATCATTTATTTTATTTATTAATTAATTTATTTACTTTTTTTCATTTTTATAATAACAAATTAAAACGAAATAAACAATAATTAATATATAAGTCCTTATTCTTAAAGTTGGCTTTTAAATAAGATTAGGATTAATAATTTAAAACGATAATAAATAATAATTTATAACATATAAAAAAGGCATATTTTTAACATAATAATATTAAGCTTAATAAAAAACAATAACTTCTTAAGGTTTATTTAATATTAAATATATATATTTAATTATTATATTAATAAAATAATAAGAAATAAATATATTAATAATATTAAAATTTAAGTTTAATAATAAATACTCTTAAATCCATCCTTTTTTTAATATAAGCTTTTTATTAAATATATCCATTTTCATTAATACCTTATAAATCACCTATTTTTTAAATAATCCTCCCTAAAAATAATACTTTTTTAATAATATTTACTACATTAACTCCTTAAAAAAATACTTCTTATCTTAAAGTTAATCCTATAATAACTAATTTTATATTATTATCTTTTTTTATAAGCAATTATTCTACATTATTTTTTAATTATTTTAATTTAACCGTTAAAAAATTCACTCCTTATAACTTTCTTTTTAACTTTATTATTATGTAGCTTTAATTTTTTAACTTAAATTAATTAAATCCTAAAATGCCTTTAAAATCTTTAAAAACCTTAATTGAACTAAACTTAACCTTACTTAATAAAATGAGTTTTTGTAAGTTTAAAATGTTAAAAAAGTTTAAAGTATTAAGGAAGATTAATATTAAATTATAAGAATATTAAAGCTATTTTAATATAATAAATATTTTTATTATAAATCTTAATAGCCTTTTTATAATTTAAACTTTAAATTAAATAATTATATTTATAACTTAGGTTTAATTAACCAATTCTTTTATATTAAAAGACTTAATACTTATAATATATGACGAAAAGCCATTTATTAAAAAATAACTAAAATATAAGTTTAATACCTTTATAAATAAAAAAAACTTTAAATTTTTAAGCGAGGGTATTTTAAAGATTACTATAACTTGCTATCTTAAGCTTAATTTCTTTAAAACTAATTTACTTTTAAAATATAATGAAGATAAGTTTTTTAAATATTACTTTTACAAATCCTTTATAAGGTTAAAAGTTCTTAAACCTAATAAAGCTTTTAAATATAATATCGAAACATTTAATAAATATTATATACTAATTATTATAACAAACTTTATTAATAACTAAAATAATTTAATAATTAATTATAAAGGCTTAATATTACCTTATTTACTTATAAAAATCAAATATATATTAGGTAATATAGCAAATATAATAAATTAACTTATTAACAATACTTTTATATTTATAAATTTAAGTAATAATTACTTATAAAAAGAAAATATTATCTTTAACCTTATATTTAATAATTACTTTATAAAGCTTTTTATTATATAATTTATATTAAACACTAATAACTTATAACTACTAATATTTTATTATATAAAAAAGATAAATACTTTTTAATTAAAAATAAAAAAGGATTTTAATAACTTCCTTCGTTATATATTTAATATTTATTATTAAAATTATTATAATTAATTAATAGTTTTAAAGTTATTACTTAAGTAAAGGTAAAAAGATATAATTAATAATTATTAAAAGCTATTCTATTATTAATCATGCCATTTTTTATAATTTTAAGAATAATAAAAAACGCTAAATACATTATATAAATGTTAAAATAAGTTTTTTTAAATATTTATTTTTAATATAACGCAATATTTTTTTCCCTTTTTTTTAAAAAATAAATAAAATAATTATATTACTAACATATATAATAATATTTTTTCTTAATTATCTTAAGATTAATAATTTTAACTATTTCCTTTATTATTGTAAATATTTAAGTATTAAAAATAGCTTTATTAGTAACGAATTTTTTTATTTATAAGTAAACCTTAAAAAGTTTATATTTAACCATACAATTTTAAAATTATTAAAATAAATATTTAAATAATAATGTTTTCATATGTTAAAAGGTTTTAAAAAGGTAGTAAAATGTAAATAAGAAAAGGTAAAAGGTTTTTTAAATAAGGATATAAATATTAATATATTTAAGTTAAAATATAACTAACATTTATTTTAAATAATCATTTATAATTAAAATATATTTACTTATATTAACATATAAGTTTTTATTAAATTATATTATCTTTTTAATCATTATTATAAATATCTTTAAAATTATTACTTAAATAAAAGCTATTAATAATTACTTTATTTTTAACTTAATTAAAACTATTTTTATTTTATTACTTTAAAATTATAAAGAAAAGGTATTAAGCGTATCCTAAAATTTTAATTTAAAGGTATATATAATAATATTTTAATCATTCTTATAAACTTTTTTAAGTAAGCTTATATTTAATGTTATAATAATAAAATATTATTAAGTAAAAATAATATTATTTTTAATTTAATTTTTTATAAAACCTTTATTAAATTATATATATTTAAAAGGATAAAAAAGGATATATAATAAAAATATTAACGTAATAATTATTAATAAGTATTATATATATAATTTAATATTTTTTTAAAAATTTAAAATATTTTAACCCTTTAATTTTTTTATAAATTAATGTAAGATTTTTTGTTAATAATTATATTAACCATTTATAAATTTTAAACTTTTTAATAGGTTATAAGCTTATTTTTATTTGTTAATTTAATAAATGATTAGTTAACTTTTTATTTCTTAAACATATTAAGCAATAGTAAATATTTAAAAGGAAATAATATAAAAAATGGGTTATTTAATATTGTTAAAATAATATTATTATTAAGCATTAAGGTAAATATTAGAAAATTACTAATATTAATATATAAAAAAGGTTTACTTATATAATATTTTTATATGTTAAAAAGATTACACGCTTATGAAAAAATATTACTTTACTTTATAAAAGATATATTTATAATATTAAATATTAGTACATTTTCCTTTTTAATTTTAAACGGGATAATGGGCAATTTTTTTTATATATTTTTTTTAACTTATTTAATCCTACTTTAATTATTAAAAAATATAAGAAAATTTTCTTTTTATATTATTAACCTTAAATTATAAGTTAAAGTTAATTTTTTTTTAATAATTATATTTTAATCCTTTTCTTATATTAGTATTGTAGGATTATTATTCACTAATTATTTAAGCTTATAAAATAGGGAATTTCATTTTTTCATTTTAATAATAATTTAAATATTTGAAAACTTATTTAAATTTAAACTAAGGTTAATAACCTTTTTTAGCAAAATATATACTTTAAAATTTACTTTTTTTTATTAAATATTAATAATTAAATTAATAATATAATTTTAAATAAAACTTATTATTTTATTATATACTTAAATATAATTTTATAATATATGACTTAAATTATCATTTACTTTTATAACTTATTTCTTTATTAATATAACTAAATTAGGAGAAAATATAATAAATATTATTTTAAATTAATATTATATTATATACTTTTGTTTATTATTATTAATAAATAAATTATTATTTAATTTTTTTACCTGCTTATATATTAATATATTTAAAATAAATAAAGGAAAATAATAAAATACTTTTTTAACTTAAATTTATATTGGTTATTTTCTTTTACTATTATTTATAAATAAATCATTTTTTTTCTTAACTTAATTTTTATTTAATATAATAAAATAAAATAGTTAAAAACCATATTTATAATAAATCTTTTTTAAATATTACCACTTATTTTTATTAATAAATAGGGAATTATTACTACTTTTTTTATTTTATAACTTTGTTAATATAATTAAAGCTAAGATAAGTTTAGCCTTAAATTATTTAATTAAAAGCAAAATTTATTTTTAAT
Source organism: Hypoxylon sp. EC38 (assembly GCA_002120335.1). NCBI lineage: Eukaryota > Fungi > Ascomycota > Sordariomycetes > Xylariales > Hypoxylaceae > Hypoxylon > Hypoxylon sp. EC38. The sequence continues at coordinate 13,018 of KZ111310.1, forward strand.
ATATAATAATATAAATGTTATAAATCCTTTTTTTAATAATATTTTTAATAAGTTTTTAAGGCATTATATTCTTATTAAGTAAAGATTTTATTATTATATTATTATAATTTTTAAGTTATATTATATTAATTTTAAATATTTAAATTACCTTTAAGTAAAAAATAAATTTCATATTAAAGTTAACTTTAATATAAAATATTAACTTATTAGACTTATATTTTAAAATAATATCTTAAATAAATTAATCTTATAAAAAGTAAAAAATATTTTTTATTATATAAGGGATAAAAATATTAATAATTTTTAAAATATAATTATTAAATTAATTTTCAAATTAAGCTTTAATTAAACTTATATTGTATAAGTTTAATTATTAATATTAATATAACTTTAATATTTTCTTTATTAATATAATATTAATAAAAATATATATTAATTCATAACTTAATTATTATATTATCTTATATATAATATAAAGATTTTATCACTTATTATTTAACATTTATCTTTTTTATTTTTTTATAATTAAATAATATATTATTAATAATAATATTAATATTAACTAATAAAACATTATTAAATATAAATAATAGTATATATTTAACTTTATTACTTTTAATGGAATTAATAAAAGGTTATATATATTAAGATTTATTTTAACTTATATAATAAATAATATTTATGTTATAATATATAATAGGAAAAGGTTTAAAAGAAAATTATAAAGGCTTTTAAGGATAAATTAAAAATTTTTAAAAATATTATAAGTTATTCATATTATTACATTTTTCCTTTTATTTATTTATAATAATTACATAAAAAGGTAAATAATAAAAAGAATAAATAATATAATTTACTTTATTATTAAATTGAATGATTTTTTTATAAAATAAATTATTTTTAACTTTATATATATTAAGTAATACCCATTTATTATTTTCCTTATATATATTGCGATAAGTTATTTTTAAGTAATTAAAAAGGTAAATAATAAAAAATAAAAGAAAATTTAGTTTAAATAATATTAGTTAAAAATTTAAATTAAATAATAATAAAAAGAATAACTTTATATTAAAAATTTTAAAATTAATCCTATACTAATTAAAAATTAATAAAATAAATATTAAATCTTATAAAATAAAATCTTAATTCCTTTTATTTTTTTTTAAAATTAATATTATATATATAATAACAAATAAATATTATTAAATATACCCTTAACAATTTTATTAAATATAATTATTAATTAATTTATTACTTTTACCTTATCATATAATGCTTTATAAAGCTAATATTATTAATTATTTATATTTTAATAAAAAATACACATAATTAATATAAGAGTAAATAGCTGGTAAATTTAATTAAATTTAATAACGTCTTATATAAAAAACTAATTAATATTAAAAAGCATATTTAAAAGGTTAAATCTTATTAACTTAAATTAAGTTAGCTAATAAAAAGATTATATACCATATTAAAATAGTTTTAATAAAACCTTTATTATATAATTTATTACTTAAAAAGATTAAATATTAAGATTAAAAAGAAATTATTAAAATTAATAAATACATATATAATAAAACCTATTTTAAAATATTATTAAACTAAAAAAACTAATATATATAATCATTACTATTAAAATAACTATTAAAGCATAATATAAACTAATTAAATTATGTAATAAATCTTTATAATAAGTTTATAAGAAAAATAAATTGTTATATTAAGTTTACCCACCTTTTTTAATCATAACAATAAATTTTACTTTAACTATAATTAAAGAAATTATAATATATACTAATAATATTACCTTTTTTATTTTAATTAAAAAAGCTTTAATATATACTAAAGTAAATATCTTTTCAATAATATTAAATAATTCCTTTAATTATATACAAATTTACTTTCTTTATTATAAGTTTGAATTTTTCACTTAAACATTAAAATCCTTTAAACGGGAATGTTTAAATAGCTTATTAAATAATAAACTTTTTATTATAATAGGTATATTTTAAAACTTTTTTACTTTTAACATTAGTTTCAAAATATTTTATTAAAAAAAGGTAGCTTTAACTAATAACTTTCTTAATAAAGAAAATATATTTGCCTTTTAATAATAAATAAAAATAATATTTTATATATTTCCCTTTTAACTTAAAGCCCCCCTTAAAAATTTTAAATAAAACATTTTAAAAAATTAGGAACGATTACTTTACCTAAGTTTTTAAAAAATAAGTAACTAATTAAATTTTTAAAAAAAACTCAATCCACTTAAACTTTTAATAAAGTTTAAAAATGATTATAATTACTTTATTATAATTGGGAAATATATAAAAAAATTTTTAACCTAATTTAAAAAAGCCTTTAATCTTTTAAGGTATATATTTAAATAAGTAAATAAACTTATAAAGTAATAATAATAATATATCTTTAATAATTATTATAAATATCCTTATTTAATCTTATAAATCTTAGATTATATTGTTAAGCTTAATTAAATTAAAAATTAAAACCGATAAATTACCAAATAAAATATAGCTTTAATTAATCTTACGTGTTTAATTAAGGTTACTTTTTTTTTCTTTACTTTAAATAAGTAACATTTTCTTATTTAAGGAAATAAAATTTTAAAATCTTGTTAAAAAAACTTTCTTAAAAAAAAATTAAATAACTTAATAAATTATTTATATTAAAAAAAGCTAAAAATATTAAAATAAATAACTAATGTTATAAGATTTGATTATAACATTTGTAAATTTTGAATTAGTTAATAATAATATTTTAATTGTATGAAAAAAAAGCCAAATTAAAAATAACTTAAAATGTATAAAAACCGATTATTTATATAAAGTAAAAGCTTTTAATTATAATATATATAGTTTAATATTAAAGGTATTAATTTGTATTTTTATTTCTTATATAACTTTTAAGTGGCTTTTTTTTACCTTTTAATAATAATTTTATTTATTAATTATAAATTATTAACTAGGTTAATATATTATTAATTTGAGTTAATTTTAAACCTTTTAAAAATTAAATTATATAATAATATTTTAATAATTAAATCTTATAAGTAAAGATTGTTTAAAAGTTTAAAAATGAATATAATTTTCACACTAACTAATAAATATTTTAATAATATTTAATAAAGTGAAAGTTATATTAAAAGGAATAAAATATTAACACTATTAAGGCTAATATTTTTAAACTTTTTAAAATAAAGATATTATATTTTAACATTATTATATATTTAAAAGAGAAATGATTTAAAATTAATATCTTATAATAATCCTTTAAATATAAGTTATAATAATGGTAAATAAATTGTTATAAGCTAATTAATTATTTAATTAAACTTATAAAATATATACGACATTTTATATATTATTAAAACATTTATAATAAAAAAATCTTCAAATAATTATATAATATATAAGGACTTAATGTTAATATTTCCCTTATTATTTAAATCTACTTTAAAAATAATATAATAAAAAGGATAGTAAATCCAATTAAGAAAGTATATACTTAGGTTTAACTATATTATTTTTTTAAATAATATAATAAAGTAATAAGCCTTTTTAAAAACTTAAGTTAAAATTAAATCTACAAATTAATTCGAAAATATTTAAAACTAAATGTTATAAAAGATATAACTTATAAGAAATATTGCTAATAATACTTATAAGCTATATAATAATATAAAGAAAAGAAGTAATTTAAATAAAATTTATAAGATATAATTTTTTTAATTTTTAATTTAAACTTTATATGATTTATAAATGGATATTAAAAACTTTATTTTATTAATTTTAAAATTTATACTAATATTAATGTATATTTTTATAAAATATTATGGATTAACATTAGTTAATTTAACTTTTTATCCGCTAATATATTAAATTAATATTTTCTTACTATTACTAAGCTAAGCTTTTAACCATTTTAAACTTGAATAAACTATAGAATTAAAACACTTTTTATGACTTAAATATAATTTTATTTAGCTAATTTTAATAAACTAAAGGTAGTTATAATTAATTTAAATGGTATAATAATTAAATAATGTTAAGGTAATTATATTATAAAATTTTATAAATAAAGGATTAATAAAGAAAATAAAAAAATTAAGTAATAGTAAATATAATTATTAAAAAATATAATAAAATGTTAAATTATATATTACTTAAACTTATTTAAAAGTATATAAGTTATAATGATTTAAATTTAAACTAACAATTAATATAAGGTTACTTTAAAATTTTAATTAAATAAGGCTTTTTTAATAAAGATAAAATTGTAGATTAAGTAACACTTTATATTATATATAATAACATTATTAGGGAAAAATATATTTAATTTATAAAATAATAAAATAATTACTAAATTAAGTTTTAATTGGGTAAAAATCATATTATAATAGGTTATATTTATCATATATAATTAAATATAAGTAACATTAATATTTAAAATTATGTTATAAATATTTATAATAAATTAAATATTAAACTAATATAATTAGCATATAAGTTTAAAAAGCTTTTAATTAAGTATAACTTTAATAGCTTTTTAACGTTAAATATATATTAAATATATAACAAATAATTTACATAATATTTATTATAGCTTATTAGCTATAATAACTTTAAGTTATACAAAGATAATTATATTAGCTTAAATAACTATTTAAAGTAATATAAGATTAAAGGAAAAGATTTAAAATTATCATTAAATAAAATACCTTATAATAAAGTTAAATGGTATTATAAAAAGCTTAATTAGCTTTAATATAATTTTAATTAAATATAATAAAATATAAATAAATTAAATACCGCTTAAAAGGATATAAGGCTAAACAAAAATAAATACAAACTTTAATTTAAAATAAATATAAATAATACTTAAAATAAATACATTTTAACCTAATAAGTAGTTATTAATGTTTAAATCATTAAATAATTTTAATAATAATAATAAAAATTATTTTACATATTTATTAAAGCTGATTAATTATAAGTATTTCTCATATGTTTTTAACCATTAAAACTTATAAGGTTTAAAAAATAAATAAGTTATTTTTCTTTTCACTAACGTTAAATATATAATATTATAATAAAACATTTTATTATAAAATTACTTATAAGGTTCTTTTATTTTCAATAAAATATAAGCCATTTTAAAGGCACTTATATCATATACGTATAACACATTTAACCTTTTTAATTATAACCTTAAAATACTATTTAAAATAACAAATCCAATCTAATTAAAAAATTATATTTAATAAAACTTAAATATACTTTTAATTATATTTATATTAACATTAATATTTATTTATATTAATATATATATATTTAAATAAAACTTTTTCTTTTTTAATAAAAATTTTTAAGGGGTATTAATATATTAATATATTTACTAATTTAATTAATATAATTAAACTTAAACATACCTAACCTTACCTTAAAAAAAATTCACATTATAATATTACATAGCTTTTAAGTTAAAACTTAAAAAATATAACTTATTAATATTTTTATAAGATAAACAAGGTAAACTTTAAAGTTAAATTTATAAAAAAAATTAATATAAAATCGATAAATATTTCCAACCTTTACATTAAATAGTTTACATTATAAATCAATTTGAAAAACTAATAAACCTTTAAAAACTTATAACATAAAAAACTAAACATTATAATATATATAAAAACCTTATAAATACATTTATTAATTTAAAATCGGCCTTTAATTTATTAAAAGCTAAGGTAATTAAAGAAAAGCTGGAATAATTATATCATTTTAATCTTTTAAGATTTTATATACTTTAACGAAGTTAACTTTTAAGTTTATAATTTCTATTTTACTTAATTATATAAATATGTTAATTAATTTATCAAGGTTAATTTAATATTAAATAAAAGCTTATTCCTAATTTTATACCTTTAATTAATTTAATTAAATTAGTAAAAACTTTGAAAAATAATTCGCGTTATATAACAAATAACTTAAAAAGCTTATTTAATTATACCTAATCACTTTATTTAATTTAACTTATTTAACATAAGTAATAATATTATAATAAAACTTTTATTTAAACATATATAACTTACATTTTTTTATTATATTTATATTTTATAATAACTTTTTTATAATAACCCGATTAAATTATATTTTAACACTTATTAAAAAGCCTTATTTTAATTTAAAAGTTTAATTATAATAAGTTAACTTTTATAAAATTTGTAAGTTATATTTATAAAAAGATATTTTATAAACTTTAATCTTCTCTTATTTAATAATTTATAAAAATGTTTCGCGATGTTTTTTTTATATTTTTATTTTTTTAAAAGGAAAAAAAAGAAACTATTATATAAGCTAAGTTTTTAAAAGGAAATGATAAAATTTAATACTCGTTAATAATAATTTACTTATTTAATAATAAATAAATAATATTATAGGTTATATAAAAACATTTTATATAACTTTTAATTTTGTTAAAAATAAAAGATATTTTACTTATAAAAAAAAATGCTATCCTTATATAATTTAGGAGGTATTAAGTTTAATTTAATTTATATAACATTTATAAAAAAATTATACTTAAATATTTATATAATTATAAATAATGGTAATATACTTTTATATTATTATCGCTTTAATATTTAAAAAGATTAAAAAAAGTTAACGAGTAATTTTAAGTATTATTTTTTTAAAAGGAAATAAATGGCTTTTATAAGCGGGTTTTAATTATATCGCTTTAAAATTAATTTAATGGTATATTAAATTAACTAAGATTAAATTATATATATAATTAATTAAAATTAATTTAAATATAAAATTAATTTAAACTAAGTTATGTATATAATAAGCTAAGATTAAGTTATATATATAATAGGCTAGGTTATATATAAAATAAAAAAGCTTAAAAATATTGGGGATTTTAAAAAATTTAAGGTACTTAGAAACTTTAGGAATTTTAAAAGGTTTAAAATATTTAAGCTAGCTAGGTTAATAAAAGCGTTATTTATAAAACTTTTTTAAACTTTAAAATTATTAAACCCGTTAAGCTTATTAAATTTATTAAGATTATTAAAATTATATTTATTAAAGCTATTAAGCTTATTAAGCTTATTAGGCTTATTAAAACTGTTAAACTTATTAAATTAAACCTTTTAAGTTTTTTTTAAGTTATATAACTTAAAAATATAAACAATATAAATATACCAGGTAAAAGTTTTAATAAAAAATATATAAAATTACATTTATATAAGGAAAAAAATTAAAAATAAAGTAAGTTAATGTTTAAATTATAAGGTTTATCTTACTAATTTTTTTAAACTTATATTTTAATTAATATTACTTATACTATTATAATTATAAAATGAGAATATATATATTTAAGTATAATATTTAATTCCTTAATTTTAAGTTTTTTCTAATCCTTTTTATAATAATATATCCTATACATTTTATATTATTTAATAAAAGTAGTTATAGTTATACTTTTAATAATATTAAATATTTTATTTTTAACTTAATATTTAAAGTATTATTATTTAAGCTACTTTCTTTATTATTTTAATAAAACTTAAACCATAAATTTAAAAATCTTTATACTTACTTAACCATAAAAATTTTAAGCTAATTAAAAAGAATTATAATCCCTATAAAAATTTTTAAACATATAATTTAAGACATTTTTATCCAATTTCTCATTTTATAATTATTAGCAAAATATAAAATATTAAATATTTTACTTTTTATTATTTACGTATAAGTTAATACTATTAAACTTAATTAATTAAAACATTGCACACTTATTATAATTTTTTTCGAATTTTTATAACCGCTAATTTTTATTTTATATCGTAACGATGAAAAGCTTACTTTAATTACTTACCCCTTTATTATCCCTTTCTTATTTTATTAAATTAAAAAAAGCTTTTATATTTAAACTATTTAAATTAAATAATCTTATGCTAATTATATTTACTAATAAAGGTAAAGAAAATAAAAAAGATAAAGGGAAAACAACTATTTTAAGCCATTATATAAGGATTTAAAAGATAATAATTAATACATAAAAGTTTTAATAAAAAAGGTAGTTTAAAGGCTATAACTTTAAATAATTTATAAAGGATTAGCTATTCGAAAAGGATAAAGTAAAAAAAGAAAACAAGGTTAGGTATATTAAATTTGCTTAAATGTTTAAAAAACCATTTATTAAAAAGTGTTTAGTTAATATTAGCATATTTATATAGTTTTGAAACGAGCTTTATAATCTTGTTAATATAATTAAAATTTAATTAAAGCTTATGTTTTTAATTAAAAAGCTTCCTTTTAATAAATTTAAAAATAATAAGTTAATTATAAGTGGTAATTAACCCTATGCTATTAAAAATATTTGTAATGTTATTTAAATTAAAAGTATTTTATAAAACTTTTTAACTATGGTATAAAAAGCATTACTTATACTTAATAAGGCTTTTTATTTTATACTTATTAATTTATAAGTTAGCTTAAAATTAAAAGATATGATTAATAAAGGTAATTTTTCCTTGTATAAAGTTAAATTATATATAATTATTATGTTATTATTAAATGGTTATATGTTAAATTATTATAATTTCTTATCCTTTTTTTTAAAGATATATTTTTATAATAATAAGATATTATGTTAAATAATAAAAACATTAACACATTTTAATATTTATGTTAAATATAAAAGTGTTTTAAAGTAATTAAATTAAATGGCTAAATAAATATAAGTATATATTAACGATTTAAAACCTGTTATAATATTAAGCCTAATATAATTTATAGTTAAATCTTAAATATATTACTTATAATCTTAATATTATTTTTATTTATAATAACTTTAATTTTAAAGATAATATTTAAAATTTAAGGATAAAATATAAAAATATTATATAAAAACCTAATTAATTACCTTATTATAACTAGCCTTAATATTTATAACCTTTTTTTTTAATTTTAATAATACTTATTAATAACCTTTTAAAAAAAGTAATTAATTATATACCTTATCCCCTTCTTTTATTTTAGCTTATATATACTTAATTATATATTAATAAAAAGATAATATTTAACTTTATTAAATAAAAAAGTAATATTTAATATTATTTTTTTTAAAATGTTAAAGTTTACTTAAAATTGTTAGTCTTATAAATAGTTAAACCTTATTATATTTATATAAAAAGCAATTTTTAGCGTTGTTTTATATTAAATGTTAAAGTTTATTTAAAATATTTAACTTAAAAAGAATTTAAATTTATATTATACCTCTTTTAAAAGGGTTAAAGTTAAAGCTAAATTTAAGCCACTTAGTTAGTAAATAACCTATATATAACGAATATATTATATCCTAATTTAATCATTTTAAAGGGATGATTTTATTAATTTTTAAATTATATTTTATGGCTTTTATATTTACATTTATATTAACCTTAATTATTATGTTATTATTATTCTTAAAGTTATAAAAAAAAGTAGCTAAAAAACTTAATAAAGAGTTAAATAAAAGGAATATTTTAAGTTAAATAAAAAGGAAATAATTCCTTTTTTATAAATGATTAAAATCTTTAAATTTAAAATTAATATTAATATTATTATTAATATTCTTTCTTTATTTCTTTTTAACCTTAGAATAATTAAAATCCTTAAACTTTAAATCAATATTAACATTTAAATTATTATATATATTTTAATTTATAATATTATAATTTTATGGTATTAAGCCTTTAACATTACCATCGTTAATATAAATTATATAGGATGTTTTATTACTTAATATAAAGCGTTTTTTAAAAGGAAAGCTAATAACGTTAGTAATAAGCTTAAATGTAATAAGTAAAACCTATTACCTTGATTTTATATATATAATTTAAAAATTATATATATTATCCTTTATATTTTTGTAAATTTAAATGGCTATCTTTTTATTTAATTTATTTATATTAAAAAGCTAAATAATTATATTATTTAAAATAACTTATATAAATTAAGTAAAAAAGTATTTAAAGAAGATATTATATAATTAGTATAAAATGTAATTTTAATATATTTTAATTAACTTATTTAAATACTTTTTCTTTTTATAAAGTATATATGCCATTAATATATAATTATTATTATATAACTTAAGAAATAATATAAAGGCTTTTAAATTAAAAGTTTTATATATATTAATATGAAAAAATATAAAATTATTTAATTTATATATAAAGTTAAGCATTGTTTATAAAAAAATAACTTAAGCTTAATTAAGCATAACATATTAACCTATGTTATTTACTTTAAACTAAAAGATTTTAGCGTTAAAAATAATATGTGCTTTTTTTATATTATTAATTATCTTTATTATATGGTAACACTTATTATAATATATTATCGTAATATAAAGCTTAATTAGTAATAATAATTTAAAAAGGACATTTTTAGCGATAAAAAGGTTATATTATAGTAAAGATATATTATTATATAAAAACTTTTAATAAGTAAAGCTTAATATAATTGAATATAAAGTTATATAATATTAATAATTTATTAAAGATTTTAATTTAATAAAATTAATTTATATTAAATATTAATATATATAAAGTTATATAAGTAATATTTAACTATAGGTAAAATGTTATTATTAAAACATATAATATATAATATAGGATTATATAATCGAGATAATAATATAAATAATTAAAAATACTTTACTTACTTTTAAACATTTTCAATTAAAAAATAATAGACGTAATATATTAAATTATAATTAATGTCTTTATTATTTAAAGCTATAAGCTTTAATATTAAGTAAAATCTATTAGGGTAAAAGGGATAATAGATTTTAATTAATTAAAAAGCCTTAGTTTATAGCTTATTTCTTAAGTAAAATAAAATATTAAGTTGGATTATAACGATTAAAAGCTTTTTAAAATTTATGGTTAATTTTTCATTAAAATAACTTTAATATAAAAGGGCTTTAAAAGATAAATAAAAGGCTAATTTGTTTATAATATAATATAATGGTTGTAATTAATGTTATAAGTAATTAATTACTTATTTATCTTTAAGATAAAATTAAAAACGAATTATTATAATTATAAGCCAATTAAAAAATGTATATTATTCATTACTAATCCTTTATTTTTTACTTAAAACTTTAACATTAAATCTTTATAACCAATTTAACTATTTTTTATTTAATATTATACTTAATTTTATATTTAAAAATATTTAAAATAAAGTTATAACCTTTGCTAAAATTTATTTAACTTTTTATTAGTAATGCGCGCGAATGGTTAAAGTAGTTAATTAATATTTATCACTTAAGTTATTTAAAAAAAACCCCATTTCTTTTTTTTCGGGTAATTAATAAGGATAAATTATATTATAATATTTTATATTATACTTATTATATTATAGCTAGGAATATTTAAACCAATGATAAAAAATTAAATATAAGTAAATTAAAGTATTTATTTTTCTTTAAATTTTTCAAAATATTTTATTTACACTTTAAATTTATTAAAGATTACCTCATTTTCGTTAAATAGTACTTTTTTTATTATTTTAAATATTTTTAAAGTTAAAACTTTAATTTTTTTTTAATCCTAATATTAATTTTACTTAAACACGTTATATCTTATTATATCCTATTTTAATTATTAGGTTTTCTTAAAAACTTTATTTAAGCCTTAATAAAATATAATATTTTATTATTTTCCTTATTTCTTTACTACGAAATCTTTTATATATAATACATAATAAGTGTTTTATTATGTTATTAAAAATTTAAGTGTACTTAAAAAAGCTTATATAATATTTAAGATAACTTAATAATAGCTTAAACTTAATAGCATATATAAATTTATTAAAGATAAAAAAAACACCACTATTTATAATTCAATTAATAATAAAATTTACCTTTAGTTTAATATTTATAAACTTTTTAATAATAATACCCTTATTTTTTTATTAAAGCTTAATAAAAAGGATAATAAATTTTATTTAATTAACCACATATTAATTCCCTTATTAAAGTTAAAAGATTTTAATATAAAAATTATTAAATTATATTATAATGTATACTACTTATACATATTTTAAAGCCCTCGAAAATTTTTCTTTACTTATTTTGCTTAAATATTATTTATAAACTTAATTATTTAAATTTTTATTAATAAAGTTAACAAAGATATTAAATATTTTATAAACATTTTAAAGATTATTAATGAAAAATAAATAAGGGTTAATAAATAAACGACAATAAAAAACTTACCATGGTTGTTATTTAAAGCAATTAATAATCGTAGGTAAATTAAATAAAAAGAAAAAAAACATTTTTATAATAAAATCGAAAGAAAAAATCTTAAAATATTAAGTTTAAATATTTATGGTAATGTTATAATTTATTTTATATATAATAATAAAATGATTTTAACTAGTAATTTTAATAACGTTAAGTTTAATAATTATAAGTTTAATTATATATTAAAACGATTTAAATCTTTAAAATTATTTAAGTCTTTAAAATCATTTAAATCTTTATAATTATTTAATAATTATTATTTAAAAGGTTTAAATCTATTTAATAAAAAGTTTTAAATATTTTATAATAATAATAAAAAGTAAAGTTTATATATTAAATATGCTCTTATATTTAATTTATAAATTCTTAACTATAATAATATTAGTTATAATAATATTAATTATAATGGTAATAATACCTTATAAAAAATATCCTCCCTTATTAATATCGCATAAAGATTTACTTATAAAAGTAAAAATACTTTATTAAAAATATCACTTTCTATTAATAAAACCATTAATCAAAATAATGATTTAAATAAAAAGCAAGGCTTTTTTAAAGCTTTACGTAAAATATTTCCTAAGTACATTTTAAATCTTATCTTTAATATAAAAAGCCATTATTAACCTTTTATATAATCGTTAAAAATAATAATAGGTTAAGCTTATATAATTAATATATTCATTTGTTTAATATTTATAAATAACTTATATAAATAACAATAATTAAATATAATATAGTTTAATTAAATTAACTTATTATTTAATATAAAAGGAATTTACTTTATAAGTTTAAAATTAATAAATAAATATATATATAAAAAAAATATAATATTAATCCTAATATTTAAAAATAATAACATATATGTAATTTAAGCTAAAAGACTTTACATAATATAATAAAACTTTTTAATTATTACCCACTTTCTTAGCTAATTTTAACGCTTAATAAAAAATATATTAAAATGAAACTTATATTATTAAAATTACTTTAATTAACTTTTCTAAAAGATATAAAATTTAAATATACATATAATATACTTCAAAAATTATTAGTAATTATATATAACTTTTTAAGAAAAACTTATAGCGATATACAATTAGTAATAATTTCCTATCGCTTTTTAAAAAACAGGTACTTTATAAATGCTATAATAACCTAAGTTTAAAAAAAGTTTTAAGTTTTAAGTTTTAAATTATATATTATAATTTAAACATTATAATAAACTATTAAATAACCTTAAGTAAATAATAATAACTACTAATAATATATATAAAGGAATAATATTATTATTACTTTATTTAAAATATTAACACTATTTTATATAATTTACACAATTTACATAATATAATATATACCTTCCTTTTCTAATTTATACATTTTATTAATATAATTTAATTAGTTTTAAGATTATATCTTAAAACTTTTAAATTAGTAATTACATTAACTTTAATTATTATATTATTATTACTTCAAATATTACTTAAAAATATCCTTAAAAAGTTAGGTATAAAGCCTACTATTTTATTAAATAAAAAAGATATTTTAAGCTAAAATGTAAAATATAATAAAAGGTAAAATAAAAGGCGACCTTTTTTTAACAAATAGTTATAATCCTTAGCCTTTAAATTAACGTTATAATTACTATTAATATTTACTTACCTTTTCTTTACTTTTATAATAGTAAAATCTTATTAATTATTTAAAGGTTTATTTAAATCTTCCTTAATATTTTATTTATAACAACCTTTTATATTTAAATATAAATACTTTTTAAAGATAAAGTTTTAAGTAATAAATATATAATATAGTATTTAATTTACCAAGGTTATATATATAACTTAAAAGGTTAATTTAATATTATTATATATATTTTTATAAATAATAATAGCTATTAGATTTATCTTTATAATATTAATAAATTATATAATAAAACTTTTTAAAATAGTTTAAATAAAATAAGTAAATAAATATTTAAAGGAAATATTATATAACTAATATAATAAGCAATTATAATATAATCTATTTAACTTATTTTTAGTTTTATTTACTAAGTAAAGCAAATGAAATATTAAAATATAATAATTATTATATAGCTTAAGTAAAAATAAAAGTGCTTTAAAGTTTTATGCTTAATATATATTAATATAGAAAAATATAAAATTATTAATATTGTTTATTTTTTTAAATTTATTTAATAATATAAGGTATAAGTTTATATTATTCTTAATAAATTAAAGCTTTTTAACCTTTAAAATAATATATGCCTTTTTTATATTGTTTAAAGCTAATATTATATAATAGTATTTATTATATATAATAATTACTTTACAACCTTTTATTTGTATAAACTTATATATAAAGATTAAAGTAATATTAAAATTTTACTAAGGTAAGGGAAGGTTATTATAAGGAAAAAACTAATAATAAAAACTTAATATAATAGGATATGAAATTATAAAATATAATACTTAAAAATATTTTAATAATAAAAATATAATTTTTTATTACTTATATAAAGGATATAATAAATTATAAAAGTAATATATATTTATAAGTAAAATATTATTTGCTAAGCATTTAAAGCAATTATTAAGCATAAGGATTAACGAAAAATAAAATTAACTTATTTCTTTTTTAACTTAAATGTTATTAATTAAAAGATAACATATATAATATATTAAATTATAATTAATACTTTTATTATTAATAGCGAGGAATTTTATTAGCAACTTATAGTTTATTAAATAATATAAATATTAAATTTTAATAAAGAAAAGCGTTAAAAATTAAAATATAATATTTATTATATAAGCCGAGAAGAAATATAACACTGCCGCGATTATACATTCCTTAAACTTTATATTTAATAAATATTTGTAATAATTTCGTTAAATTAAATTTTTAAAAAAATAACGAAATTTAACATTAATATAACAATTAAAATTATTATTACAATTAGCTATTAAGGCAATAAAATATACCCATATAAAACGAAACAACCTAATTACCGGTCTAATTAAACATAATTATATTAGTTACTATCCTTAATAATAAAGCCATTATTTTTTTTTTTCTTTTTATATTATTATATTTTTAATTAATTGCTTTATTTTATTTTTATTAAATTTTTATTTTTTAATTAGTTTAAAAATATAAAAAATATTATTTTTAAAATATTTTATATTATTTTTTTAATAATAATAATATATATTATATATTATTAATATTTTATTATAAAATTTATAATATATTATATTTATATAATAAATAATTATTTTAATTTAATTATTTAAAATATTTAAATAATTATTAT
>KZ111311.1:0-23728 GCA_002120335.1 Hypoxylon sp. EC38
TTAATAAAAATTTATATTTATTTTAAATATTTTAATTTAATTTATTTAATTATTTATTAATTTATTTAAACTTTTAATATTTAATAACTTATTATTACCGTTACGATTAGCTGTTACATACTTAAGTATGTTACAATGCATATAAGGTTAAAGGTTTAAGCGCGAAAATGCTTTAATAGTAATGAGGTTAATAAAGGCACGGAAAAAATAGGTAAAAGTGTGTTTATAATACTATTTTACGTGCATTATAAATAACCGGTTGGTTTAAGAAATCTTACCGGTATGTTTAAGGTTATCGATTTATTATTATTATAAATTTTAACTTTTAAAATTGTGAAAATGTTTTATATTTTTAATATTATTTATTTTATTTATTAACTAATTTATTTATTTCTTTTTATTTTTATAATAATAAAATAGAGTAAAATAAGTAATAATTAATATATAAGTCTTTATTTTTAAAGCTAGCTTTTAAATAAAATTAAAACTAATAGTTTAAAACGATAATAAATAATAGTTTATAGTGTATAAAAAAACACACTTTTAATATAATAGTATTAAGCTTAACAAAAAATAATAGCTTTTTAAAGTTTGTTTAATATTAAATATATATATTTAATTATTATATTAATAAAATAATAGGAAATAAATATATTAATAATATTAAAATTTAAATTTAATAATAAATACTTTTAAATCTATTCCTTTTTTAATATAAGCTTTTTATTAAATATATTCATTTTTATTAATACCTTATAAATTAACCACCTTTTAAATAACCCCCCTTAAAAATAATATTTTTTTAATAATATTTACTACGTTAACTCTTTAAAAAAATACTCCTTATTTTAAGGTTAATCCTATAATAATTAATTTTATACCATTATTTTTTCTTATAAGTAATTATTTTATGTTATTTTTTAATTATTCCGATTTAACTATTAAAAAATTCACTTTTTATAACTTTTTTTTTGACTTTATTATTATATAGCTTTAATTTCTTAACTTAAATTAGTTAAATTTTAAGGTGCCTTTAAAATTTTTAGAAATTTTAATTAAATTAAACCTAACCTTACTTAATAAAATAAGTCTTTACAAGTTTAAAACATTAAAAAAGTTTAAAGTATTAGGAAAGATTAATATTAAATTATAAGAATATTAAAACCATTTTAATATAATAAGTATTTTTATTATAAATTTTAATAGCCCTTTTATAATTTAAACTTTAAATTAAATAATTATATTTATAACTTAAGTTTAATTAACTAATCCCTTTATATTAAAAGATTTAATACTTATAATATATAATAAAAAGTTATTTACCAAAGAATAATTAAAGCATAAGTTTAATACTTTTATAAGTAAAAAAAACTTTAAATTCCTAGGTAAGGATATCTTAAAGGTTATTATAACTTATCATTTTAGGCTTAATTTTTTTAAGACTAATCCGTTTTTAAAATATAATAAAAATAAATTCTTTAAATATCGCCTTTATAAATCCTTTATAAAGTTAAAAATTCTTAAACTTAATAAAACTTTTAAATATAATATTAAGATATTTAATAAATATTATATATTAATTATTATAGTAAACCTTATTAATAACTAAAATAATTTAATAATTAATTATAAAGACTTAATATTACCTTATTTACTTATAGAAATTAAATATATATTAAGTAATATAGCAAATATAATGAATTAACTTATTAATAATATCTTTATATTTATAAGTTTAAGTAATAATTATTTATAAAAGGAAAATATTATTTTTAACCTTATATTTAATAATTATTTTATAAAACTTTTCATTATATAATTTATATTAAATATTAATAACTTATAGCTGCTAATATTTTACTATATAAAAGAAATAAATGCTTTTTAACTAAGGATAAAAGAGGATTTTAATAATTTCCTTTATTATATATTTAACATTTATTATTAAGGTTGTTATAATTAATTAACAACCTTAAAATTATCATTTAAGCAAAGGTAAAAGGATGTAATTAACAATTATTAAAAATTATTTTACTATTAATCATATTATTTTCTATAATTTTAAAAATAATGAAAAATACTAGGTATATTATATAAATATTAAAATAGGTTTCCTTAAATATTTATTTCTAATATAACATAATATTTTTTTCCCTTTTTTTTTAAAAGTAAATAAAATAATTATATTATTAACATATATAATAATATCTTTCCTTAATTATCCTAAGATTAATAATTTTAACTATTTCTTTTATTATTATAAATACTTAGGTATTAAAAATAACCTTATTAATAACAAATTTTTTTATTTATAAGTAAACCTTAAAAAGCTTATATTTAATTATATAATTTTAAGATTATTAAAATAGATGTTTAAATAACGACATCTTTATATATTAAGGGATTTTAAAAAGGTAGTAAAACGTAAATAAAAAAGGATAAAGGGCTTTTTAAATAAGGATATAAATATTAATATATTTAGGCTAAAATATAACTAACATTTACTTTAAATAATTATTTATAATTAAAATATACCTACTTATATTAATATATAAATCTTTATTAAATTATATTATTTTTTTAACCATTATTATAAATATCCTTAAGATTATTATTTAAGTAAAAGCTGTTATTAATTACTTTACTTTTAACTTAATTAAAGCTATCCCTATTTTATTACTTTAAGATTATAAAGAAAAAATATTAGGTATATTTTAAAATTTTAACTTAAAGGTATATATAATAATATTTTAACTATTTTTATAAACTTTTTTAAATAAGCTTATATTTAATATTATAATAATAAGATATTATTAAGCAAAGATAATATTATTTTTAATTTAATTCTTTATAAAACCTTTATTAAATTATATATATTTAAAAGGATAAGAAGGGATATATAATAAGGATATTAATATAATAATTATTAGTAAATATTATATATATAATTTGGCATTTTCTTAGAAATTTAAAATATTTTAGTCCTTTAATTTTTTTATAAATTAATGTAAAATTCTTTATTAGTAATTATATTAGCCATTTATAAATCTTAGGTTTTTTAATAGGTTATAAGCTTACTTTTATTTGTTAGCTTAATAAATAATTAGCCAGCTTTTCGTTTTTTAAATATATTAGGTAATAATGAATATTTAAGAAAAGATAATATAAGAAATAGGTTATTTAATACTATTAAAATAATATTATTATTAAATGTTAAAGTAAATATTAAAAAATTACTAATACTAATATATAAAGGAGGTTTATTTATATAATATCCTTATGTATTAAAAAGGTTATGCGTTTATAAAAAGATATTACTTTACCTTATAAAAGATATATTTATAATATTAAATATTAGCATATTTTTTTCTTTAGTTTTAAATGAGATAACGGGCAACTTTTCTTATATATTTTTTTTAACTTGTTTAATCCCGTTTTAACTATTAAAAGATATAAAAGAACCTTTTTTTTATACTATTAGTTTTAAGTTATAAATTAAAGTTAATTTTTTTTTAATAATTATATTTTAATCCTTTTTTTATATTAATGTTATAAGATTACTATTTGTTAATTATTTAAGCTTATAGGATAGGGAATTTTGCTTTTTTATTTTAATAATAATTTAAATATTTAAAAACTTATCTAAATTCAAATTAAAGTTAATAACTTTCCTTAATAGAATATATACTTTAAGATTTGTTTTTTTCTATTAAGTATTAATAATTAAATTAATAATATAGTTTTAAATAAAGCTTACTATTTTATTATATACTTAAGTATAGCCTTATAACATATAGCCTAGGTTATTATTTACTTTTATAACTTATTCCTTCGCTAATATAGTTAAACTAGGAAAAGATATAATAAATATTACTTTAAATTAATATTATATTATATATTCCCACTTATTATTATTAATAAATAAATTATTATTTAATTCCTTTACCTGCTTATATACTAATATATTTAAAATAAGTAAAGGAAAATAATAAAATACTTTTTTAACTCGAACTTATACCAGCTATTCTTTTTTATTATTATTTATAAATAGATTATTTTTTTCCTTAACTTAATTCCTATTTAATATAATAAGATAAAATAACCAAAAATTATACTTATAATAAATCCTTCCCGGATATTACCACTTATTTTTATTAATAAATAAGGAATTATTACTACTTTTTTTATCCTATAACTTTATTAACATAATTAGGGCTAAAATAAATTTAACCTTAAGTTGTTTAATTAAAGGTAAAATTTACTTTTAATATATAATAATATAAACATTATAAACCCTTTTTTTAATAATATTTTTAATAAGTTTTTAAGGTATTATATCTTTATTAAGTAGGGATTTTACTATTATATTACTATAATTTTTAAGCTATATTATATTAATTTTAAATATTTAAGTTATTTTTAAGTGAAAAATGAATTTTATATTAAAGTTAGCTTTAATATAAAATGTTAACTTATTAAACTTATATTTTAAAATAATATTTTAAATAAGTTAATCTTATAAAAAGTAAAAAATATTTTTTACCATATAAAGGATAAAAATATTAATAACCTTTAAAATATAGCTATTAAATTAATTTTTAAATTAAGCCTTAATTAAACTTATATTATATAAGTTTAATTATTAGTATTAATATAACCTTAACGTTTTTTCCATTAATATAATATTAATAAAAATATATATTAATTTATAACTTAATTATTATATTATTTTATATGTAATATAAAGATTTTATCGCTTATTGTTTAATATTTATCCTTTTTATTTTTTTATAATTAAATAATATATTATTAGTAATAATATTAATATTAACTAGTAAAACATTATTAAGTATAGATAATAGTATATATTTAACTTTATTACCTTTAGTAAAGTTAATAAAAGGTTATATATATTAAAACTTATTTTAGCTTATATAGTAAATAACGCTTACGTTATAATATGTAATAAAAAAAGGTTAAGGAAAAGGTTATAAAGGCCTTTAGGAATAAATTAAAGGTTTTTAAGGATATTATAAGTTATTTGTATTATTATATTTTTCTTTCCATTTATTTATAATAATTATGTGAAAAGGTAAATGATAAAAAAAGCAAATGATATAGTTTGCTTTATTATTAGATTAAATAATTTTTTTATAAAATAAATTATTTTTAGCTTTATATACATTAAGTAATACCCATTTATTATTTTCCTTATATATATTATAATAAGTTATCCTTAAGTAATTAAAAAGGTGAATAATAAAAAATAAAAGTAAATTTAGTTTAAATAATATTAGTTAAAAATTTAGATTAAATAATAACAAAAAAAATAGCTTTATATTAAAAGTTTTAAAATTAGCCTTATACTAATTAAAAATTAATAAGGTGAATATTAAATCTTATAAAATAAAATCTTAATTCCTTTTATTTCTTTTTAAGATTAATATTATATATATAATAATGGGTAGATATTATTAAGTACATTTTTAGTAATTTTATTAAATATAATTACTAATTAATTTATTACCTTTACCTCATTACATAATATTTTATAAAGCTAATACTACTGGTTATTTATATTTTAATAAAAAATATATATAATTAATATAGGAATAAATAGTTGGTAAATTTAATTAAATTTAATAATATCTTATATAAAAAGCTAATTAATATTAAAAAGTATGTTTAAAGGATTAAATCTTATTAACTTAAATTAAATTAGCTAATGAAAAGGTTATATATTATATTAGAATAGTTTTAATAAAACCTTTATTATATAATTTATTACTTAGAAAAATTAAATATTAAAGTTAAAAAAAAGCTATTAAAATTAATAAATATATATATAATAAAACCTATTTTAAAATATTATTAAGTTAAAAAAGCTAATATATATAATCGTTACTATTAGAATAACTATTAAAGTATAATATGAATTAGTTAAATTATATAATAAATCTTTATAATAAATTTATAAGAAAATTAAGTTATTATATTAAATCCACTTATTTCTTTTAATTATAATGGTAGGTTTTACCTTAACTATAATTAAAGAAACTATAATATATATTAATAATATTGCCCTTTTTACTTTAATTAAAAAGGCTTTAATATGTATTAAAATAAATATCTTTTTAATAATATTAAACAACTCCTTTAATTATATATAAATTTACCTCCTTTATTATAAATTTAGGTTTTTCACTTAAACATTAAAATCCTTTAAATAGGAACATTTAAATAGTTTATTAAATAATAAACTTTTTATTATAGTAGGTATATTTTAAAATTTTTTTGCTTTTAATATTAATTTCGAAATATTTTATTAAGGGGAGGTAGCTTTAATTAATAGCTTTTTTAATGGAGAAGATATATTTGCTTTTTAATAATAAATGGAAGTAGTATTTTATATATTTTTCCTTTAGCTTAAGGCCCCCCTTAGAAATTTTAAATAAAATATTTTAAAAAACTAGGAATAGTTATTTTACCTAAGTTTTTAAAAAATAAGTAGTTAATTAAGTCTTTAAAAAAAACTTAATCCACTTAAATTCTTAGTAAAGTTTAGAAATAATTGTAATTACTTTATTATAATTGGAAAATATATAAAGAAATCCTTAACCTAATTTAAAAAAGCTTTTAATTTTTTAAGGTATATATTTAAATAAGTAAATAAACTTATAAAGTAATAATAATAATATATCTTTAATAGTTATTATAAATATTTTTATTTAATTTTATAAATTTTAAATTATATTATTAAGCTTAATTAAGTTAAAGATTAGGATTAATAAGTTATTAAATAAGGTATAGCTTTAATTAATCTTATATATTTAACTAGGGTTGTTTTTTTTTTATTTTAAATAAGTAATATTTTTTTATTTAAGGAAGTAAAGTTTTAAAATCTTATTAGAAAAACTTTCTTAAAGAAAAAGTTAAATAGCTTAATAAATTATTTATATTAAAAAGAATTAAAAACGTTAAGGTAAGTAATTAATGTTATAAGGTTTGGTTATAATGTTTATAAATTTTAAATTAGCTAATAATAATATTTTAGTTATATGAAAAAAAGGCTAAGTTAAAAATAATTTAAAATGTATAAAAACTAATTATTTATATAAGGTAAAAGTTTTTAACTATAATGTATATAAGTTAATATTAAAGGTATTAATTTATATTTTTATTTTTTATATAGCTTTTAAGCAATTCTTTTTTACCTTTTAATAGTAATTTTATTTGTTAATTATAAATTATTAGTTAGGTTAATATATTATTAATTTAGGTTAATTTTAAGCCCTTTAAAAATTAGATTATATAATGATATTTTAACGATTAAATCTTATAAGTGGAGATTATTTAAAAGCTTAAAAATGAATATAATTTTCGCATTAGCTAATAAATACTTTAATAATATTTAATAAAGTAAAAGCTATATTAAAAGAAATAAAATATTAATACTATTAAGGCTAATATTTTTAAACTTTTTAAAGTAGAGATATTATATTTTAATATTATTATATACTTAAAAAAGAAATAACTTAAAATTAATATTTTATAGCGATTTTTTAAACATAAGTTATAATAGTGGCAAATAGGCTATTATAAGCTAATTAATTATTTGGCTAAGCTTATAAAACATATATAATATTTTATATATTATTAAAATATTTACAATAGAAAAATCTTTAAGTAATTATATAATATATAAAGGCTTAATATTAACATCTCCTTTATTATTTAGATTTACTTTAAAAATAATATAATATAAAGGATAATAAATTTAATTAAAAGAATATACACTTAAGTTTAGTTATACCACTTCTTTAAATAATATAATAAAGTAATAAGCCTTTTTAAAAACTTAAGTTAAAACCAAATTTACAAATTAATTTAAAGATATTTAAAGCTAAATATTATAAGAGATATGGCTTATAAGAAATATTACTAATAATATTTACAAGTTATATAATAACATAAAAAAAAGAGGTAATTTAAATAAAACTTATAGGATATAATCTTTTTAATTTTTAATCCAAACTTTATATAGTTTATAAATAAGTATTAAAAGCTTCGCTTTACCGGTTTTAAAATTTACGTTAACATTAACACATATTCCTATAAAATATTATAAATTAATATTAGCCAATTTAACTTTTTACTTGTTAATATATTAAATTAATATTTTTTTATTATTACTAAGTTAAACTTTTAACTATTTTAAACTTAAATAAACCATAAAGTTAAAACGCTTCTTATAGCTTAAATATAATTTCACTTAGTTAATTTTAACAAGCCAAAAATAGTTATAATTAATTTAAATAACATAATAATTAAATAGCACTAAGGCAATTATATCACAAAGTCTTATAAATAAAAGACTAATAAGGAAAACAAAAAGATTAAGCAATAATAAACATAACTATTAAAAAATATAATAAAATATTAGATTATACATTACCTAAATTTATTTAAAAATATATAAGTTATAATAATTTAAATTTAAACTAATAATTAATATAGAATTACTTTAAAATTTTGATTAAATAAAGCCTCTTTAATAAAGACAAAATCACAGATTAAATAACGCTTTATATTATATATAATAGCATTATTAAAAAAGAATATACTTAGTTTATAAAATAATAAAATAATTATCAAATTAAGTTTTAACCAAATAAAAATTATATTATAACAAGTTATATTTATTATATATAGTTAAATATAAGTAATATTAATATTTAAAATTATACTATAAATATTTATAATAAACTAAATATTAAATTAATGTAATTAATACATAAGCTTAAAAAACCTTTAATTAAATATAACTTTAATAACTTTTTAATACTAAATATATATTAAATATATAATAAATAGCTTATATAATATTTACTATAACTTATTAGTTATAATAACCTTAAGTTATATAAAAATAATTACATTAGCTTAAGTAATTATTTAAGGTAATATAAAGTTAAAAAAAGAAATTTAAGATTATTATTAAATAAAATGCCTTATAATAAAGTTAAATAATATCATAAAAAGCTTAATTAGCTCTAATATAATTTTAATTAAATATAATAAAATATAAATAAGTTAAATACCATTTAAAAGGATATAAGGTTAAACGGAAATAAATACAAACCTTAATTCGAAATAAATATAAATAATACTTAAAGCAAATACATCTTAACTTAATAAGTAATTATTAATATTTAAATTATTAAATAGCTTTAATAATAATAGTAAAGGTTATTTTACATATTTATTAAAGCTGATTAATTATAAGTACTTCTTACATATCCTTAATTACTAAAACTTATAAGGTTTAGGAAATAAATAAGTTATTTTTCTTTTTATTAACGTTAAACATATAATATTATAATAAAACATTTTATTATAAAATCGCTTATAAGGTTTTTTTATTTTTAACAAGGCATAGGCCATTTTAAAAACGCTTATATTATATGCGTATAATATACTTAACCTTTTTAATTATAATTTTAAAATACTACTTAAAATAACAAATCTAATTCAACTAGAAAGTTATATTTAATAAAGCTTAAATACACTTTTAATTATATTTATATTAATATTAATATTTATTTATATTAATATTAATATTTATTTATATTAATATTAATATTTATTTATATTAATATATATATATTTAAATAAAACTTTCTCTTTTTTAATAAGATTTTTTAGGAGAAATTAATATATTAATATATTTATTAATTTAATTAATATAATTAAACTTAAATATATCTAACCTTACCTTAAAAAAAATTTACATTACAATATTATATAGCTTTTAAGTTAAAATTTAAAAGACATAGCTTATTAATATTTTTATAAAATAAATAGGATAAACTTTAAGGTTAGATTTATAAGGAAAATTAACATAAAATCAATGAATATTTTTAACCTTTATATTAAATAGTTTGCATTATAAATTAATTTAAGGAATTAACAAACCTTTAAAAATTTATAATATAAGGAATTAAATATTATAATATATATAAAAACCTTATAAATATATTTATTAATTTAAAATTAGCCCTTAATTTATTAAAAGCTAAGGCAATTAGGGAAGAGCTAAAATAATTACACTATCTTAATTTCCTAAGATTTTATATATTTTAACGAAGTTAACTTTTAAGTCTACGGTTTTTATTTTACTTAATTATATAAATATATTAATTAATTTATTAGGGTTAATTTAATATTAAATAAAAGTTTATTCCTAATCTTATATTTTTAATTAATTTAATTAAATTAATAAAAACTTTAAAAAGTGGTTTACGTTATATAATAAATAGCTTAAAAAGCTTATTTAATTATATCTAATCACTTTACTTAATTTGATTTATTTAGTATAAGTAATAATGTTATAATAAAACTTTTATTTAAATATATATAACCTATATTTTTTTATTATATTTATATTTTATAATAATTCCTTTATAATAACCTGGTTAAATTATATCTTAACATTTATTAAAAAGCCTTATTTTAATTTAAAAGCTTAATTATAATAAGTTAATTCTTATAGGATTTATAGGTTATATTTATAAAAAAATATTTTATAAATTTTAATCTTCCCTTATTTAATAATTTATAAAAATGTTTTATAACGCCTTTTTTATATTCCTATTTCTTTAAGAGGAAAGGAAGGAAATTATTATATAAGTTAAATTTTTAAAAAGGAATAATAAAATCTAATATTCGCTAATAATAACCTATTTATTTAATAATAAATAGGTAATATTATAGGTTATATAAGAATGTTTTATATAATTTTTAATTTTGCTAAGGGTAAAAGATATTTTACTTATAAAAGAAAATATTATCCTTATATAATTTAGGAAATATTAAGTTTAGCTTAATTTATATAATATTTATAAAGAAATTATATTTAAATATTTATATAGTTATAAATAGCAATAATATATTTTTATATTATTATTATTTTAATGCTTAAGAAGATTAAAAAGAATTAATAAGTAATTTTAAATATTATTTTTTTAGGAGGGAATAAATACCTTTTGTAAGTAAGTTTTAATTATATTACTTTAAGATTAATTTAATAATATATTAAATTAGTTAAGATTAGGTTATATATATAATTAATTAAAATTAGTTTAAATATAAGATTAATTTAAATTAGGCTATGTATATAATAGGCTAAGATTAGGTTATATATATAATAGGTTAGGTTATATGTAAAATGAAAAAGCTTAGAAATATTAGGGACTTTAAAAAATTTAAGGTGCTTAAAAACTTTAGGGGTTTTAAAAGGTTTAGGATATTTAGGCTAATTAAATTAATAGAAACATTATTTATAAAACTTTTTTAAACTTTAAAATTATTAAATTTATTAAGCTTATTAAATTTATTAAGGTTATTAAAGTTATATTTATTAAAGCTATTAAGCTTATTAGGCTTATTAGGTTTATTAAAATTATTAAACTTATTAAATTAAACCTTTTAAGTCTTTTTTAAGTTATATAGCTTAAAAATGTGAATAATATAAATATACCGGGTAAAAGTTTTAATAGAAAGTATATAAAGTTATATTTATATAAGGAAAAAAATTGGAAATAAAATAAGTTAATATTTAAGTTATAAGGTTTATTTTACTAACCTTTTTAAACTTATATCTTAGTTAATATTGCCTATACTATTATAGCTATAAAATAGGAATATATATATTTAAGTATAATATTTAATTCCTTAATTTTAAGTTTTTCCTAATCCTTTTTATAATAATATATCCTATATACTTTATACTATTTAATAAAAATAGTTGTAGTTATATTTTTAATAATATTAAATATTTTATTTTTAACTTAATATTTAAAATATTATTATTTAAGCTATTTTTTTTATTATCTTAATAAAGCTTAAATTATAAGTTTAAAAATTTTTATACTTACTTAGCCATAAAAATTTTAAGCCAATTAAAAGGAATTATAATTTTTATAAAGATTTTTAAATATATAATTTAAGGTATTTTTACTCAATTTTTTATTTTATAGTTATTAATAAAATATAAAATATTAAATATTTTACTTTCTATTATTTATATATAAGTTAATATTATTAAACTTAATTAATTAAAGTATTATATACTTATTATAATTTTTTTTAAATTTTTATAACCATTAGTTTTTATTTTATATTATAATAATAAAAAGCTTGCTTTAATTACTTATTTTTTCATTATCCCCTCCTTATTTTATTAAATTAGGAAATATTAATATAATAGTATTAGCTTTTATATTTAAATTATCTAAGCTAAATAATCTTATATTAATTATATTTACTAATAAAGGTAAAAAAAATGAAAAAAATAAAGGAAAGGTAATTACTTTAAACCATTATACAAGGGTTTAAAAGATAATAATTAATATATAAGAGTTCTAATAGAAAAGACGGTTTAAAGGTTATAACTTTAAATAATTTATAAAGGGTTAGTTATTTAAAAAGGATAAGATAAAAAAAGGAAATAAAATTAGGTATATTAAATTTGCTTAAATGTTTAAAAAGCCATTTATTAGGAAGTACTTAGCTAATACTAACATATTTATATAATTTTAAAATAAACCTTATAACCTTATTAATATAATTAAAATTTAGTTAAAGTTTATATTTTTAATTAAAAAACTTCCTTTTAGTAAATTCGAAAATAATAAGCTAATTATAAGTGGCGATTAACCTTATACTATTAAAAATGTTTACAATATTACTTAAATTAAAAGCACTTTATAAAACTTTTTAATTATAATATAAAAGATATTACTTATACTTAGTAAGGCTTTTTATTTTATACTTATTAATTTATAAGTTAGCTTAAAGTTAAAAGGTATAATTAATAAAGATAACTTTTCCTTATATAAGGCTAGGTTATATATAATTATTATGTTATTACTAAGCAGTTATATGTTAAATTGTTATAATTTTTTACCCTTTTCCTTAAAGATATATTTTTATAATAATAGGGTATTATATTAAGTAATAAAAATGTTAGTATGTTTTAACGTTTATATTAAATATAAAAATATTTTAAAACAATTAAATTAAATAGTTAAATAAATATAAGTATATATTAACAATTTAAAACCTGTTATAATATTAGGCCTAATATAATTTATAGTTAAATTTTAAATATATTGTTTATAACCTTAATATTATTTTCATTTATAATAACTTTAACTTTAAAAATAATATTTAAGATTTAAAGATAAGATATAAAAATATTATATAAAAACCTAATTAATTACTTTATTATAACTAGCCTTAGTATTTATAGTCCTTTTCTTTAATCTTAATAACACTTATTAATAATCTTTTAAAAAAAGTGATTAATTATATACTTTATCCCTTTCCTTTATTTTAGCTTATATATGCTTAATTATATATTAGTAAAAAGATAATATTTAACTTTATTAAATAAAGGAGTAATATTTAATATTACCTTTCCTAAAATATTAAAGCTTATTTAAGATTATTAGCCTTATAAGTAATTAAATCTTATTATATTTATATAAAAAAGTAACTTTTAATACTACCTTATATTAAACATTAAAGTTTACTTAAAATACTTAGCTTAAAAAGAACTTAAATTTATATTATACCTTTTTCGAAAGGGTTAAAGATAAAGTTAAACCTAAGCTACTTAACTAATAAATAACTTATATATAATAAATATATTATATTTTAATTTAACCATTTTAAAAAAATAACTTTATTAGTTTTTAAGTTATATTTTATGGCCTTTATATTTATATTTATATTAATTTTAATTACTATATTATTATTATTTTTAAAGTTATAGGGAAGGGTAGTTAAAAAACCTAATAAAAAGTTAAATAAGGAAAATATTTTAAGTTAAGTAAAAAAAGGATAACCCCTTTTTTATAGGTAATTAAAATCTTTAAACTTAAAGTTAATACTAATATTATTATTAATATCTTTTCTTTATTTCTTTTTAACTTTAAAATAATTAAAGTCCTTAAATTTTAAGTTAATATTAATATTTAAATTGTTATATATATTTTAATTTACAATATTATAATTTTATAACATTAAGCCTTTAATATTATCATTGTTAATATAAATTATATGGGATATTTTATTACTTAATATAAAGTACTTTTTAAAAGGAAAGTTAGTAATATTAATAGTAAGTTTAAATATAGTAGGTAAAACTTATTATTTTAATCTTATATATATAATTTAGGAATTATATATATTATCCCTTATATTTTTATAAATTTAAATAATTATTTTCCTATTTGATTTATTTATATTAAGAAGTTAAGTAGTTATACCATTTAAGATAGCCTATGTAAATTAAGCGAAAAAATATTTGGAAAAGATACCATATAATTAGTATAAGATATAGTTTTAATATATTTTAATTAGCTTATTTAAATACCTTTCTTTTTTATAAAGTATATACGTTATTAATATATAATTATTATTATATAGCTTAGGAAATAATATAAAGGCTTTTAAGTTAAAGGTTTTATATATATTAACGCGAAAAAATATAAGGTTATTTAATTTATATATAAAACTAAGCGTTATTTATAAAAAAATAGCTTAAGCTTAGTTAAGCATAATATATTAACCTATGCCGTTTATTTTAAACTAAAAGGTTTTAACATTAGGGATAATATATACCTTTTTTATATTATTAATTGCCTTTATTATATAATAATACTTATTATAATATATTATTATAACGTAAAACTTAATTAATAATAACAATTTAAAAGGGATATTTTTAGTAATAAAAAAGCTACGTTATGGCAAAGATATATTATTATATAAAAACTCCTAATAAATAAAGCTTAATATAATTAAATATAGGGTTATATAATATTAGTAGCTTATTAAAAATCTTAATTTAATAAAATTAACTTATATTAAATATTAACATATATAAAGTTATATAAATAATACCTAATTATAAATAAAATATTATTATTAAAATATATAATATATAATATAAAATTATATAATTAAAACAATGATATAAATAACTAGAAATACTTTACTTACTTTTAAGCATTTTTAATTAAAAGATAATAAATATAATATATTAAATCATAATTAATACCTTTATTATTTAAAGCTATAAGCTTTAATATTAAATAAAACCTATTAAGATAAAAAGGATAATAAATTTTAATTAATTAAAAGGCCTTAGTTTATAGCTTATTTCCTAAATAAAATAAAATATTAGGTTAAATTATAATGGTTAAAGGCTTTTTAAAATCCATAGTTAATTTTTTATTAAGATAGCTTTAATATAAGGGGGCTTTAAAGGATAAATAAAAGGCTAATTTATTTATAATATAATGTAATAATTGCAATTAATATTATAAGTAATTAACTATTTATATCATTAAAATAAAATTAAAAATAAATTATTATAATTATAAGTTAATTAAAAAATACGTATTATTTGTTTTTAATAACCTTTTATAAGAAAAGGCTTAGCTTTTACTTAAAACTTTAATATTAAATAAGCTATATAATACTTACTTTTACACTAGGTTATAAGTAAAATTTAAAAAGCAAGGTTTTAACTTTATACTTAAATAACTTTATAAATATTAGTTATAATATTATATAATTTAAATAAAAAGATAAATAACTTAAACATATATACTTTAGTTTAAATTATACCATTATATAACCTTTATAATTAAAATTATTTATAATTAAATTTAGGAAGCTTTTAAAAGAGGTTATATAACACCTATTTAATATTTTAATAAAACTTAGGATTTTTAAAAGAAATATTATATAAAAGCCTTAAAAGCTTTAAAAGCTTTAAGGGGTATTATATAAGCTCTTTTTAAGGCTTTTTCACTTTAACCTTAAATAGCTTTAGCTATAAATATTATACCGTAATATAACCTAAATTAGAATATATATAATTAAACTATTTACATTTTTATTTAAACTATATAATATTATAATTAATATTAGCAAAATTATTTAGGTATAAAATTAAATAATATTTTAATAGTAAGCCATCTTAAAAGGTAATAAGTATATAACGTAATAAACTTTTTAATATTATATAATTAGTTTAATATTGCTTTTTTTAATAAATTAAATATTATAAACCTTAATATTTAAGTTATAAAAAAAGCTTTATATTAATAAATTATCTTAAGAAATAAGGATTTAATAAGTAAAATATAAAATATTTATGGTATTTTTAAAATCGTTAAATATAGTTATAAATATAATTTTATTGTTTTAAAATATCTTAGATATAATTATAAATATAACCTTATTATTTTAAAAAGCCTTACCTTAGTTGTTATAGCTATTTTTAATAGTTACATTATTTTTATTAGTTTAAATATTTTAACTTATTTAGTTACTTTTATTATTATTAAAAAAAATAGCTAATTCTATTATATCTCGTTTAATTAAATCATTAAAATAAATAGATAATATATTTATTAGCTTATAAGTAACCCTCGAATCGTTTAGGTGTTAAAAACGCTTTAATAAGCAATTATATAATTCCTTAATTATTTTAAAGTTTAATTTATTAAGGTTCTCAAATATTTCCTATGATTTTTTTTTTAACTTATTAATAAATAATTTACTTTAATAACTATTCATTTCTTTATTATTAAAAGCTAAATATATATTATAACAATCTTAAAAATAATTAATTATTAATTAGTTTTTACCATCATTATTATACTAGTTATTATTTATTCTTTTATCCTAACCTTAAAAATATAAAACATTATTATTATTATTTTTATAACGTTTATTATTATTCCTATTATTATTACCATTACCATTTATTTTAAATGTGTTATTATAACTTAAATATAAGTTAGGGAACTTAATTTTACCTAATTTTTATAAACTAATATTTATTTTATTTTTATTATTAAAATATAAAACGCAATTACTTTTCTTACTATTTAATCTTTCCATTATAAATATATATATAATATAAAATATAAACCATACAAATTAAGTAAAGAAATATTTATAAAGAATTTAATTAGCTTTATCTTATTAAAAATTATAATATAATAATATTAATTCCCATAAAAATCTACATATTTACTTATATATAAATATTTATACATATGTAAATATTTTAATTATCCCATTTTTATTAGGCTTTAGGAATAAAATAAGTATACTTTAATTAAAAGTTTTATAAATATCTTTGCATAATCCTTATATATTTTTTACTAAACTAATTTTAGGTTTAATATTTTTATAATATATTATTATTTAATTCTTATTAAACTATATTTAACATACATTAGGAATTATATAAGCTATTTTTATTTAATTTTAGGATCCACTTAAACAATATATGCTTTTATCTTTAAACCTATATAGTTAATCTTTAAAAAAGTTTACTTATAGTTTTAATAATTAATTATAAGGATAATACCAATTCTTAAAGTTTAAAGTAATAATATATTTATACTTTTTATAAACTATTAATAGCAAATACTATTAAAAAAAAGAAAATATAAGATAATAAAATATAGTAACTTATAATAAACGCCTTTATAAGGCTTAGGTATATAAAAGAATATTATTAAAATATTTTCTTTTATAATACTATCCTTTAATTTATTAATAATATTTATTTCTTTATTTAAATCTTTAAATTTAAATAAGAATAGGCATATTTAGGTCATTATAATACTTAAGGGATTATTTTATTAACCGTAAAATATATTTAGAAAACTATTTTTTTTAATTATAAAATATATTTAAAGAACTATTTTCTTAAATATAAGATAATTTATATTAAAATAATTTAAGTTAAAAAGGATTATTATTTTATAATGCTTTAACTTAATTATTATCCTAATAATTCCTAACTATAATATAATATATATAATAAACTAGGTTATAAAGGATATTATTATTATTTGCAAGTGTAAATTTTAATAAAAGGTTATATTTTTTAAAATTAGGATAATAAATATTTAGAAAATTAAGGCTATATTTATCTTTACTATTTAAGTTTAAAAGAGATAATATAGTTATTAATCTTTAATTTTTATTAAAGTTTTTAATATTATTTAGAAATACCATATTAAATAAAAATTATAAAGGGCTAATAATTAAAGCTATAGTATATTAAAATATTATATACACCATATTAGCAACGATTAAAACTAAGGAACTTAATAAGGAAAAAAGATATATATTTTAAAAGACATATATAATTTAATAAGTAATTAAAAAGATAAAAAAGGGGATGGAATATTTAAAAATAACTTTCTAAGAAATAAAATATTTAATAAGGATTTTCTTTTATAAGATTATACAAATATAATAAGGTAAAATAAGATTATTAACACCATAAGTAAGGCCTTCTTTTTAATTTAATTTGCTTCTTTTTAACTTTATATAAACATTTATATAAATATTGTTTAAAAATTAGTTCTGGGTTTTTAATAAAAGATATATAAGATTTTTATAACTTATATTTAAAATTATATATATTTTAATATATAAGCATATTATTTTTTAAATAATATATATAAAACTAATATAAAATATTTAATAATATATTATTATATTTTAAATTTAAAACCTTATTTATTATAAATAGCTTTTTTATCTTTATAACTAATTTAGTTATTTTTTATTTAATATTATATTTAATTTTATATTTAAAGATATTTAAAATAAAGTTGCAACCCCCGTTAAAATTTACCTAATTTTTTATTGGTAATATACGTGAATGGTTAAAATAGTTGATTAATATTTATTACCTAGGTTATTTAAAAAAAACCTTATTTTTTTTTTTAGGTAACTAATAAAGGTAAATTATATTATAGTATTTTATATTATACTTATTATATTATGGCTAGGAATATTTAAACTAATAATAAAGGATTAAATATAAGTAAACCAAAATATTTATTTTTTTTTAAGTTTTTCAAAATATTTTATCCATGTTTTAAACCTATTAGAGATTATTTTGTTCCTATTGGATAATACTTTTTTTATTATCTTAAATATTTTTAAGGTTAAAACTTTAATCCTTTTTTAATCTTAATATTAATTTTATTTAAATATGTTATATCTTATTATATCTTATTTTAATTATTAGGTTTTCCTAAAAACTTTACTTAAGCTTTAATAAGATATAATATTTTACTACTTTCTTTATCCCCTTATTATAAAATCCTTTATATATAATATATAATAAATACTTTACTATATTATTAAAAATTTAAACATACTTAAGGAAGCTTATATAATATTTGGGATAGCTTAGTAATAATTTAAACTTAATAATATATGCAAATTTATTAAAGGTAAGAAGAATATTATTATTTATAATTTAATTAATAATAAGATTTACTTTTAATTTAATATTTATAAACTTTTTAATAATAATGCTCTTATCTTTTTATTAAAACTTAATAAAAAGGATAATAAATTTCATTTAATTAGTTATATATTAATTCCCCCATTAAAATTAAAAGATTTTAATATAAAAGTTATTAAGTTATATTATAACATATACTATTTATATATACTTTAAAGCCCCTAAGAATTCTTTTTTACCCATTTCGCTTAGATATTATTTATAAACTTAATTATTTAAATTTTTACTAATAAAGTTAATAAGGATATTAAATATTTTATAAACATTTTAAAAATTATTAATAAAAAATGAACAAAAGTTAATAAATAAATAACAATAAAAAACCTATTATAATTATTATTTAAAATAACTAATAGTTATAAATAAATTAAATAAAAAGGAAAGAAATATTCTTATAATAAAATTAAAGGAGAAAATCTTAAAATGCCAAATTTAAATATCCATAATAATATTATAATTTACTTTATACGCAATAATAAGATAATTTTAACTAATAACTTTAATAATATTAAATCTAATAATTATAGGTTTAATTATATATTAGAATAATTTAAATCTTTATAACCATTTAAGTTTTTAAGATTATTTAAATTTTTATGATTATTTAATAATTATTATTTAAAAGATTTAAATCTACTTAATAAAAAGTTTTAAATATCTTATAACGATAATAAAAAATAAGGTTTACATATTAGATATATTTTTATATTTAATCTATAAACTTTAAGCCATAATAATATTAATTATAATAATATTAATCACAATAATAATAATACCTTATAAAAGGTATTTTCCCTTATTAATATTATATAAAGGTTTATTTATAAAAGCAAAAATACTTTACTAAAAATATCACCTTTTATTAATAAAATTATTAATTAGAATAATAATTTAGATAAAAAGTAAAGCTTTTTTAAAACTTTATATAAAATATTTTTTAAGCATATTTTAAATTTTACCTTTAATATAAAAAGCTATTATTAACCTTTTATATAATTACCAAAGGTAATAATAAATTAAGCTTATATAATTAATATATTTATTTGTTTAATATTTATAGATAATTTATATAAATAATAATAATTAAATATAATATAATTTAATTAAATTAACTTATCATTTAATATAAAGGGAATTTATTTTATAAGTTTAGGATTAATAAATAGATATATATATGAAAAAAATACAATATTAATCCTAATATTTAAAAATGATAATATATATATAATTTAGGCTAAAAGGTTTTATATAACATAATAAAGCTTTTTAGTTATTATTTACTTTCTTAGCCAATTTTAATACTTAATAAGAGATATATTAAAACAAAACTTATATTATTAAAATCGCCTTAATTAACTCTTCCAAAAGATATAAGGTTTAAATATATATATAACATACTTTAGAAATTATTAATAATTATATATAATTTTTTAAAAAGAACTTATAACAACATATAATTAATAATAATTTCCTACTACTTTTTAAAAAATAGGCACCTTATAAACGCTATAATAACCTAAGTTTAAGAAAAATCTTAAGTCTTAAGTTTTAAATTATATATTATAATTTAAATACTATAATAAGCTATTAAATAACTTTAAGTAAATAGTAATAATTATTAATAATATATATAAAAAAATAATACCACTATTACCTTATTTAAAATATTAACATTATCTTATATAATTTACACAATTTATATAATACAATATATACCTTACTTTTTTAATTTATATATTTTATTAATATAATTTAATTAATTTTAAAATTATATCCTAAGACTTTTAAATTAACAACCACATTAACCTTAATTACCATATTATTATTACTTTAAATATTACCTAAAAATATCCTTAAAAAGTTAGGCATAAAACTTATTATTTTATTAAATAAAGAAAATATTTTAAATTAAAACATAAGATATAATAAAAGATAAGATAAAAAATAACCTTTTTTTAATAAACAATTATAATCCTTAACCTTTAAATTAATATTACAATTATTATTAATATTTACCTACCTTTTCCTTACTTTTATAACAATAAAATTTTATTAACTACTTAAAGATTTATTTAAATCTTCCTTAACATCTTATTTATAACAACCTTTTATACTTAAACATAAATACTTTTTAAAAATAAAGTTTTAAATAATAAATATATAATATAATACTTAATTTATTAAAGTTATATATATAACTTAAGACGTTAATTTAACACTATTACATGCATTTTTACAAATGATAATAATTATTAAATTTATTTTTATAGTATTAATAAATTATATAATAAAACTTTTCAAAATAATCTAAGTAAAATAGGTAAATAAATATTTAAGAAAAATACCATATAACTAATATAATAAGTAATTATAATATAACCTATTTAACTTATTTTTAATTTCATTTATTAAATAAAGTAAATAAAATACTAAAATATAATAATCATTACATAGCTTAAATAAGAATAAAAATACCTTAAAATCTCATACCTAATATATATTAACATAGAAAAATATAAGATTATTAACATTATCTATTTTTTTAAATTTATTTAATAACATAAAATATAAATCTATATTATTTTTAATAAATTAAAACTCTTTAATCTTTAAAATAATATATACCTTCTTTATATTACTTAAAGCCAATATTATATAATAACACTTATTACACATAATAATCACTTTATAATTTATTACTTATATAAACTTATATATAAGGATTAAAGTAATATTAAAATTTTGCTAAGGTAAAAGGAAATTATTATAAAAGAAAAATTAATAATAAAAGCCTAATATAATAAAATATAAAATTATAAAATATAATCCTTAAAAATATCTTAATAATAAAGGTATAATTTTTTATTATTTATATAAAAGATATAATAAATTATAAAAATAATATATATTTATAAATAAAATATTATTTACTAAATATTTAAAGTAATCATT
The DNA here is from genome assembly GCA_002120335.1 of Hypoxylon sp. EC38. Classification (NCBI taxonomy): domain Eukaryota; kingdom Fungi; phylum Ascomycota; class Sordariomycetes; order Xylariales; family Hypoxylaceae; genus Hypoxylon; species Hypoxylon sp. EC38. Next base: position 22,376 of record KZ111311.1, read on the forward strand.
AAATATAAGGATTAACAAAAAGTAAGGTTAACTTACTTCTTTTTTAACTTAAACATTATTAACTAAAAGATAATATATATAATATATTAAATTATAATTAATGTTTTTATTATTAACAATAAGGAATTTCATTAATAATTTATAATTTATTAAATAACATAAATATTAAATCTTAACAAGGAAAAGCTTTAAAAATTAAAATATAATACCCATTATATAAGTTAGGAAAAGATATGGTATTACTACAATTATATATTCCTTAAACTTTATATTTAATAAATATTTATAATGGTTTTATTAAATTAAATTTTTAAAAGAATAATAAAATTTAATATTAATATAATAATTAAGATTATTATTATAATTAACTACTAAGATAATAAAATATATCCATATAAAATGGAATAATTTAACTATTAATCTAATTAAATATAATTATATTAGTTATTATCTTTAATAATAAGGCCATTATTTTTTTTCTCTTTTCCTTTTATATTATTATATTTTTAATTAATTACTTTATTTTATTTTTATTAAATTTTTTATTTTTTAATAAACAACACTAAACAAGTTATATAATATTTAAATTTACGCTAGGCTATAAGTAAAATTAAAAAGCAAAGTTTTAGTTTTACACTTAAATAACTTTATAAATATTAATCATAATATTATATAATTTATATAGGTAAATAAATACCTTAAATACACATAATTTGGCTTAAATTATACCTTTATATAATATATATAGCCAAAGTTATTTAAGGTTAAAGTTAGAAAACTCCTAAAGAAAATTATATAACACCTATTTAACATTTTAATAAGGTTAAAAACTATTATATAAAAGCCTTAAAAGCCTTATAATTAAAAAATAATTAAAAGGGTTATTATATAAGCTTTATTTAAAAACCTTTTTATTTTAACCTAAAATAATTTTAGCTATAAATATTATACCATGATATAACTTAGATTAAAATATATATAATTAAATTATTTATTTTTCTATTAAAGTTTTATAACATTACAACTAATAATTGTAAAATTATTTAAATATAAAATTAAATAATGTTTTAATAGTAAGCTATCTTAAAAGGTAATAAGTATATAACATAATAAACTTTTTAATACTATATAACCCATTTAATATTACTCTTTTTAATTAGTTTAAAAATATAAAAAATATTATTTTTAAAATATTTTATATTATTTTTTTAATAATAATAATATATATTATATATTATTAATATTTTATTATAAAATTTATAATATATTATATTTATGTAATAAATAATTATTTTAATTTAATTATTTAAAATATTTAAATAATTATTATAATAACTTTAATTATTAAAAAAA
>KZ111312.1:0-27129 GCA_002120335.1 Hypoxylon sp. EC38
TTTTTTAATATATATTTGAAAATTATAAATTTTTAATTAAAAAAATTTAAATTAAATATTTATATTAAAAAAAGAGTATATTATAATATATTATAAATATAAATATTAATATATAATATTAATATATTAAAAATTTAATATATTATTATTTAAATATAAATATTATATATTCATATATATATATTCTTATAAATAAATAATATTTTTAAAATATATATATATAAATGTAATCATTTATTATATAGTATATAAATTAATTTTAACTTTATTAATAAAATATTAAAATTATATATTAATTTATATTAAAATAAGGTTGGTTATTAAATATTAATATTAAATCAAAAGATATATTATATCTTATAAAATATATTATATAATGGTAGGATATATTAAATAAATTAACCTTATTTAATCATTTATTCTTATATAAATATTTAATATAAATACCATTAAATTAAAATATAAAATATATAAATAAAACTTAGGTATATATATAAGCCTATTTAAATAATAAAAAGCCATAAAAATAATAAAATATAAATAGCATAAATAAGAGGATATGGTTTATCTTAATTTATTATATTAAATAGTATCCTAATATTTATATATTTAATTATCTTTAAAGCTATTAATAATAAAAAATATTTTAATATTTATTTTAATAAAACTAATTAATTAATTATATTTTTTTTATATAGTTAATAACTTATTTTTATTGCCTAAGATTTTTAAAGCGTTAGTTAAACCTTTAAAATAGTATATTATTACTTACCTAATTTATTTTATTAAATTTATTTTTAAAGTTAAATTATATTTAAACATAATAATATATTTATAAGCTTAGTGTAATTGATTTAAATTTTCCTACCTAATTATTTATCCTTTTTAAAATATTATATTATTTTTATTTTAAAAACTTATAATAAATAAAACATTTATAAAGAAGATATAGGTAAGAAATAAAATAAAATAAGAAAATATAAAGAATATATTAATAAATTAGATAAATATTTATTTATATTATTAATAAAAAAGGTAGTTATAAAATAGGAGTGGAAGTTATAATAGTATAATAATTATTTTATTTAATAAATTGTTAAGTTATAATATATTATCCCTTAATCTTCCTAAATAAGATTAAGTTTTTTATATTTTTTCCTAATATTATTTCTTTATTTTTTACTTAAATAGGTATAGTTAATATATTATTAATTAATAATTTTAAATATTTATATATTTATTCTTTTTTACTTAATTTTATCTTTTATAAAAATATCTTAATACCTAAGGTATCCCTTTATTATAATTACTATATTACCTTTTAAACTTATAACTAAATAGCCTAATAATTATAGAATTTATAAAATTATATAATATTTTATAATATATATTAAATAATTTTTATAAATTTTTTTTGTAATATATATTTTTATTTTAAAATATATTTTTTAAAAGTTTACTAAAAGATTTAATATTATTAAAAAATAACTACCTTATCTTTATTTTAGTAAATGTTTAACTATCTTTAATGCTTAAAGATAAGGTAGTTTCTTAGATAGATTTATTAATTTAATTAAAACTTATTATTTATCTTATTAAATTATTTATAATATAATTATATTATATTTAATTTTAAAGAGGATAGGAAGTTTTTTGGCATAATTATTTAAGTAGTTTATAATATCATTTATAATATAAGGATATTATTATTAATTATATATTTATATTATATTAAATATTAATTATAAATATTTAATTTTTTAAATTTAAAATTATCTTAATAATTTTAATTAATGAAATAGAATAAGGAAGGAATAAATAATAAAATATTAATAAATTCTTATATTTTTTAATAAATAAAACGTTTAAAAATTTAATATATGAATTATAAAAGAAGTTTTATTTAATTAATTATTTTATATAATAAGGGATTAATAGGTAAAATTTATTTAATATAACATATTTAAGTTAATTATAAAATCTCCTAATATAATTATAAATATAATCCTAATACCTTAAGTAGGCTTATTAATATTATTATTAATACTTATATTGCTTTTACTTATTTAACTTAACTTATTATTTTTACTTATTTAATTACTTTTATTATTATTAAAAGACAAAGCTAATTAGGAATTATTTAAATTATTAAAATAGGTAATAGATAAATTTAATTTATATCCAATATTATAGGTAATACTTAAATTATTAAGAAAATAAAAATGCTTTATTAAATAGTCACATATTTCCTTATTTATATTATTTTTTAATTAAAATATTATACCTAATTATTTCTTTATTATTATTATCTATAATTTCATTATTCTATATAACTTTTAATTAATATTGTTAAAATTATTAAAATTATTAAGATCTATATAAAATTATTTATTTAATATTATATCTTATAATTTAAATTTTATCTTTAAAGTTTTATTAAGATTATTAAAATTATTAAAATTATTAAAGTTATTAAAGTTATTAAATTTATCCCTTTCCCTATAAAATCATTTATTATTTTTCTTAATAAATCTTATTAAACCTATTAAATTATTAAAATTAATATATAACTAATGAAAATTATTATTTAATATATTTTACCTTTCCTATTTTATCTTATTATCCTTTATAAGAAATAATAAATAAAAATTATAACTTATATATAACTTTTATAATCCTTTAAGAAATAGTATATATATAATATAAAAGATAAATTAAATAAAATGAATAAAAATATATTTATAAAATATTTAATTAATTATATAATATTAATAATTATAATATTCTTTTATTAACTCCTATATAATTTAAATTATATTTTTAAATAATTTTATTATTAATTACATAAATAACTTAAACTTAATATCTTTACCAACTTTCTTTAAAAATAATATAAATATATTATTATTAAAAAGTTTATAAACATTTACATATAATAAGATTTAATTAAAAAATTTATTAAAAAAATTACCCCTTCCTATATTTAATACCTAATTTTATATAGAATTTTATAGAAATTAAATTTTATATATTATAGGAATTATATAATTACTTTTTTATAAAATTTATTTTTTTAATTAAAGAATATATATTTAATAATATATTTATATTAATAATAAATTTAAGAAAATTTTACCATAATATTAATAATTAATTTAAAAAAACCTAATATTTAAAATAAAAAATAATAATATATCCTAACTTAAAATTATTTATTAATATAAATATTATTAATAAAATATTAAAATAATAAAAAAGAATAATTTATAATAATTTTTAAGATTTTTTAATATATAAAAATATAATTTAATTATTAATTTATCTACTAAGATAATACCATTCTTACCTTAAAATATATAAGTTAACTAATCCTTAATATTTTTAAATAAATAAGCCTAAAAATAGGGATTATTATTTTAAAAATTATTATATATATTTAATAAATTATTTTTAATATTATCCTAATAATTTCTAATAATAATATAATAAGAGTAATAAACCAAGCAATATAAAACACCTTTATTATTTATAATAATAAAAGTTAATAAAGGATTATTATTAACTTTAGGGATTTTTAAATAATAAATTTTAAATTAATTAGGATAAGTTTTTAAAAGATTTTTTAAATTTAGTTTAATATTTTTATCTTTTAAAAGATTATAAGTTAAATCTTCCATAATAAATTAAAATATTATACTTATTATATTAAAAATAATTAAGATTAAAAAATTTAATAAATAGGAAGGAAATATATCTTTAATAATATATAATTTAATAGATATAAAATAAATAAAAAAAAGGATAAAATATTTATTTAAAGCTTTTCTTTAAAAATAAAATATTTTAATTAATCTAATTTAATTAACCATTTAATTTAAATATATATATATATATATATATATAATAATTAAAAAATATTATATAATATAAGGCTTTAATTATTATTTATCTTCTTATCCAATTTTTATATTTAAAAAAGATATATTAAAATAATATTTATATTACCAAAATTACCTTAATTAACTCTTTTAAAAGATATAAATTATAATTATATATATTTATTAATATTAAAATTATTTATAATTATATATAACTCTTTAAAAAAGATTTAAAATAATATATAATTAATAATAATACCCTATTACTTTTTAAATTTAATACCTAAGCCTTATTAACCACCATATTATTTTAAATATTTATCTCTATTAATAACTTTAATCTAATCCTTAATTAATATATCTACCACCTTTATTATTTAAAATAAACCTTATTATTCTTTATAATTATAAATTATTTAATTATAAAACCTTAAATATAACCTAAATTATCTAAATATTTTCCTTCTATTATTTTAAATAATAAACTCAAATTTAATTCTTTTTTTAGTAATATTATATATTATTAATTTAAAAGGAAATAAGATAATAAAAATAAATCCTTATTAATAAAAAAACCTTATTTTAATTATATTTAAATTAAAAAGCTTTATTTACTCCTATAATTTATTATATAAATTTTTTTATTTTTTAACCTTTTTAATATATTACACCCTTATATCCTTTTTAATTTTAATATATTTAATTTTATTAATTTATTTAATTTTAATAAATTTATTAAAATTAATACCTTTCCTAATTCTAATATATTCAATTTTACCAATCCATTCAATTATAATACATCCTTTAATTTTAATAATTTTTATTCTTTTAAAAATCTTTTATTTTTTAATTATCTTTTTTTTTAATAATAATCCTTTTAATAATCTTTTTAAATCAAATAATCTTTTTTATTTTATTAATCCTTAAAGATTTATTTTAAATTTTATAAATAATTAACTTAAGAATATTAATCTAATCTTTTTATTATAAAATATTAATTTAAATTTTTCATTAAAAAATATTAATTTAAATCTTTTATTAAATTAATAAAATCTTTAAAAAATAAATTATACCTTATTTTTATTATTAAATTTTATATTAATAATATTATTTATAAATAAGAATTTTATTTATATATTAAAATATTAAAAAATATATTTAATAATAGTTAATATTATGTTATATAATAAGAAATTATATTTAATATTATTAGATTTTATATAAAAAAATATTAAAGATATATTAAAAAGGTTAGATAAAAATGTTAAAAATATAGGACCATTTTTTAATATTAAAGGTATAATATTTTCTAATATTATAAATATAATATACCTTAATATAAAAAATATTATAATATTTTTTAATATTAAGGATAATATATTTTTTAATTATAAGGATATATATATACTTTTTAATATTTATAAAGTTAAACTTATTAAAAGCTATATAATATAAAAATTTAATAATATTTTAACTTTATTTATTTACTTTAAATTTAATAAAATTTTTAATATAGGTAAAAAAATTAAATAATCTATTAAAAAAATGATTAAAGGATTATATTCTTTAAATAAATTCCTATCCTACCCTAAAACTAAAAATATCTGCTATAGATTTAATCTTTAAATATAGCTTAAATATATTCCCTATCCTTTTTAAATTATTTTAACTAAATTACCTATTATATAATATTACTTTATTATTTATCTTTTTCCTTTATTTCTTTATAAAAATAAAGTTAATTAATTATAAATTAAACAACATTATTAATTAATACTTTAATAATTTTATAACAACTATTAATATAATTAAAAAGGTTTTTAAAAAATAGGAATATATAATCTATAATATTACTTTAAATACCAAAAATATTAAATTTTTTATTATATAAAAATTAAATAATTAATATATTATAAAAAGATTTAAAACTTTTATATTAAATAAATATAACTAATTCTTAAAATATTAAAAAATTATCCTTAATATTTATAAATAAATATTAAAAATAAAAATACTTTAAATTAATAACACATTAACTACTAAAAAAAATAAAATTAAAACTAAGGTTATAAACAACTCTTAAATAAATATTTTATAATATTTACCTAAATCATATAAAGTTAATTAATTATTTTATTATAAATAAAAAATATAAATAATTACTATTAATATATCATATTAAAATCTTTTTTTAATTAAAATATTAATAAGATATATTATATTTTCAATTCTAATATTAACACTCCTTTTAATTAAAGCTTATATTTTATAATTTTAAATTATTTTTTAAAATATAAAAATTTTAAATTAAAATTATTTACTAATTTCTTTTTTTTATAAATATAACTTAATAAAATTAAAATATTAAAAACTTAAAGAAAATTTAATTATAAAATAAAAAAGGTTAAAAGTTTAAAAGCTTTTAACTTAAATATCTATATAAGCTATATAATACTTTAATTATAAAGTTTAAATTTAATTAAATATTATTTATAAATATAAATTTATTTTACCTTATCTTACTTTACACATAACCTTTATTATATTACTTTAATTACTACCCTATTAAATTATCTTATATAATAAACTTTTATATATACTATAATACCTCTTATAAAAATAATAATATAAACTTATTAAAATTTCCATCTTAATATTTAATTAAAAGAAAATATATTACCTTTATTACCTTTTTTTTAATTTAAAATAAAAATATAAAAAACTTTAAACTTAAATTTATACTTAAATTAATTATTTTATTTAAAAAATAATTAATTTCTAATAAAAATAAACTTATTCTTATTAAATCTTAATTATAAACATAAATAATAAATTTTTATAATATTATCCTTACTCATTAATAAAAATTAAGGCTTTTTATAAAAAAGATTTAAATCATTTAAAAAATTATTAAAAAAATTATAAAAGGAATATAAATTAAAATTATAATTCCTAAACTTAACATTATTATTAAAACATTCCATTTAATTAATATAAATTAAATAAATAAGGTTTATAATATTACTTTTATTAACATTAAACTTATTAATATTACCCCTATTAATATTAAGGTTACTAATATTAATATTATTAATATTAAAGTTACTAATATTAAAAATATTATTATTATTATTACTAATATTAGGAATAATATTATTTATATTTAAAACTTTAACATTTTAAATAACTTTAAAATTTTAACAATTATACTTCTTACCTATAATATCCTTAATTTAGTCATTAATTACTTTATTAAATAATTAAAAAAATAATTAAAGTAAGAATATTTATTTAACCATTTTATCTTTATTTATATCTTAAAAAAGTATAAAATACTAAATCTTATTATTATTATTTACAAAGAATATAATAATAATATTAATAAATAAAAATTAATTAAACTAGGTGAAAAGAAATTTAAGAAAATATTTAATAAATAAAATAAGAATATTATAATATAATAAATAAATTTTTATATTAAAATTAATAAACTTTTTTAAAAGGTTTAATATATAATAAATTAAACATAAGTATTCCTTATTTTTAAAGTTAAGCTTAAAAATAAAGATAATAATATTTAAATTTTAAAGAATATAAATATTTTTATAAAGGAAAATAAGATTTCCTAAATATAAATATATAGGTATATTTTTATTTAATAAAGTAATAAATTATTATATATTATTTCTTTTAATAAAAATTTTTATTATTTAGGGGAAGATATAATTTAATTTAAGGATATTAATTTAACTTATAAAAGGGTAAAGGGTATAATTAAAATTATATATTAAAGGAATTTAAATAGTTATTATAATAATAAATATGTTAATAGTATTAGATATAAAAATATTAGCTATTAAAATATTAGGATATAAATTTCTTTAAGATTTTAATAATTTATCTAAAAACCTCTATTAATTAAAATAAGGTATAATAAGATATAACTTTTTTATTAATAAATATTAATAATTTAATAAAATAAATAAAATATTTACTTTAACTTTTCTTATAATTAGGATAATAAAGATAATAAATATTAGTTAAAATTATATAATTCTTAAATATATATTATATATTTTTAAAATTGAATAATATAAATAAAAATGATCTTATATAATTTAAAATATTATAATCTTTATTATTTATTTATATATTATTAAAAATAATATAATATATAATATAAACCATATTATATAAGAATATATTATTATTAAAAACTTAAAAAATAATTAATAAAGTTAATAAGGTATAATTAAAATGGTAGATTTTAATTAATAATTAAAGCTTAATTTTTTAAAAGTTATTAAAAAATTAAATATAATAAGGAATATTTTTAAGCTTTATCTTTATAATAAATTTAATAATAATATTATTTAAGAATAAGTTTTAATAATAATAATAATATTTAATCCATTTAAAAATAATAATATTATAAAATATAATAAAATATTTTAAATAAGAATTATATTTATAAAATTAAGCCTTAAATTAAATTATTAATATTTTTATTAATAAATTATAATCTTATTATTATATTAAATTTTAAAATAAATTATAAATATTTTTAATAATAAATTATTTATTATAAAATATTTAATTAATTATAATAAATATTATATAATTAAAATATATTATTAAATATATTAATTATTTTTAGTTTAACTTATTTTCTTTTAAAAATAAAAAAATTTAAAGATTTTATTTCTAAAAAAAATTATTTAGATAATAATATTTAAAAAAAAAATTTATTATTTTAATAATATCTTATATTATTAAATTTGAAAAATAATAAATAATTATTATTAATTATATAATATTTTAAATCTTTTTTCAAAAATTATATAAGATTATAAATAATTTAAATAATATAATATTTATTTAATTAAGATTTTTATTTTTTAGAAAAGTTAATTAAGGTAATTTTGATAATATAAATATTATTTTAATATATTTATTTTTAACTATATAAATTAAATAAAAAGGTGGATAATAATTAAAACCTTATATTAATTTAATTTAATTAATTTAATTTAATATATATTATATTAATTAAAGGTATTATATAATATAAGGCTTTTAATTATTACCCACCTTTTTAATTAATTTTAATACTTAAGAAGGGGTATATTAGGATGAAATTTATATTACTAAAATTATTTTAAATAATTTTTTTAAAGGATATAAACCTTAATTATATATATTTAATATTAATAAAATTATTTAAATATTTTTATAAAAACTTTATATTTATATATAATTAATAATAATAGCTTATTACTTTTTATATTTGGTAATATAAGGTATTATTAAAATTTAATATTATAAAATTTAAAAAAAAAAATAATATTTTATTTATTAAATTTATTAAAATTTTTAAAGATATTATTACTTTCTTAACTTTTAAATTTTAATAATAAAAAATATATTTATATATTATTTTTAAACTTAAAAAATTAAAGGTATAAGATTATTTTTAGTTTGTTATTATAAATATTTATTATTTTATTTTATATTAATTATAATATTATAATTAAATATATATTTTCTTTTTATTTTTATTAAAACTAATTTATAATAAAAGAATATTATATAAATATTTATAAATTAATCTTTTAATATAAATTTTTATTTATAAAAATTTAACCATTAATAAATATTATATTTATAAATTTTAATATTATTTTTATTAAATAAATTGGTAGATTTAATTAATACTTTATAAGTTTTTTATTTTTTAATAATTATATTATAATATAAGATATAATTAATAATAAATAATAAAAAAAATAAATTATTTATTATTTTAAAATAATTATTATTAATAAATTTAGGAATAATATTAATAAATAAAAAGGCCTTTAATACTTTACCCTAATTAATTAGATTTATTTATATATTTAATTTTATAATATTTTTTATTAATATATTATTATTTTTTTTTAATATGGTAAATTTAATATTTACTTTAATAAAAATTTGGTTTATAATTATAAATAATTTAGTAGGGCTTAAACTATTATTAAAAATATTAAATTCTTTTATTTAAAGAGTTAATAATTAGGTATAATTAAGTTATAATATATTCCTTATATTAATATTAATTTAATTTTTTTATAAAATAATTAATTTCTTTTATTTATGATTTTTTCTTCTTTATTTAAAGGGATTTTTTTCTTATATAAAAAAATATTCCTTTAATAATATTAATAAAAATATGAAATTAGAAATATTATCCTTATTAAAATCTATAAAATTAAATATTTAAAAAGATATAAGAGGATTAATAAATAAAAAATTTTTAAGAAATAATATTAATAATAATTTAAATATTAGGTAAAATAAAAGAAAAATAAAGAAATAATATTATACTTATTATTATATTTTATTTTTAAAATAAAGTAAAATTTTAAAATATTCTTTAAACTTATAATAAAATAATAAGGCTATTATTTAATAAAAATTAATCATTATAACTTAAAATTAATAATAATAATATTAATAAATTAAAAATATAATGTTTAAAATATGGTTATTATTTTAATTATTACTTTAATTATTTTTTTAATATTTATATTATTTTTAATTATAAGGTATAATTATAAAATTTAAAAAAGATTAATTTTTCTTAAAATAAATTATTATCTAAATTTTTATTTTATTTAATTATTCTAATAATTAATAAAAAAGGTTTAAAAAATATATTATATATTTAAAATATTAATTAACTTTATAAAAAGAAAAAATTTTTTTAAAATAAATTATTATTTAAATCCTTACTTTATTTAATTATTTTAATAATTAATAAAAGGGACTTAAAGGATATATTATATATTTAAGATATTAATTAACTTTATAAAGGGGGAGGATTTTCTTAAAATAAATTATTATTTAAATTTTTATTTTATTTAATTATTTTAATAATTAAGAAAGGGCTTTTAAAGAATATATTATATATTTAAAATATTAATTAACTTTATAAAAAAAAATAATTAATTTAGCTTTTATAATTTTTATAATTTTTTTAATATTAAATTATTTATATCTTATTTAAATATTTATATAATATTTATTAATATTATTTATAATATTATTATATATTATATTTAATATATTTTTTATTATTAATATAAATTTATTGGGGTTAAAAAGATATGGTTTTAATTTATTATTAATATATCTTCCATTTATAAATAGGATAAAAGGTATAGTAATAAATAAACTTAAGGATATAATTAAATTATAATAAATAATAAGTAAATTTATAAATATTATAATTAATTAATTAATATGTCTTATGTATTATTTTATATTAATAAAATTAAAAAAAAAAGTATATAAGGGAATAAAGTTTAGGGTATATTTTAATTATAATAATTAATAAATTAACTAATATGTTAATTAATGGGGTGGTTAGTAAATATTATATTTAATTAATTTATATAATTAATTTATTATTTAATATATTTATATTTTTTTTCCTTTTATTAATTTATAATATTAATAATTAAGGAATAATAAGGTAAAAGGTAAAAATTATAATAATTATATTAATCCTTATTAAATATATAATAAAAATATTTATATATAATATCTATAAATTAAGGATATTTCTTAAATAATATCTAAATAAAATTATACTTTAAAAAAACTATATAAAATTAAATAATTAATATTTAATAATATAATATTAAAATTAATTAAAATATAAGATATTTAAAAATAATTATAAATATAAATTTAATTATAATAAGAAAAAGGTTTAAGATATTTTTAATATAAATTAGGATAAATTAATATTTATATTATTACTTTTTTAATTTAATATTATCTTATATTTAATTATTTATTTATTTATATATTTTCCTTTAATTATATTATATAAAAATTTTAATTATTATATATTAATCTTATAAGCCATAATATTCTTTAATATATTTATAATAGGGGTTTTAATAAACTAATATAGGTTATTATTATTAAATATCTTATATATAAATTTAATTAATATAATTCCCTTAATTAAAATAAAAAATTTAATAATTTAAATATTTTATCCCTTTATTATATAAAATAATATTACTTATATTTTTATTAAGCTTTTTTCTTAAAATATTCTTTTTAATATCTTTTTTAACACTTTATTTAAAACTAATCTTAATATTTCCCTTTTAATATTATTAATTATATTTATAAAAAAAGACTTATAAAAAAAGCTAAATTAAAAAAATTAAGTAAAAGGATTTAATAAAATTAATTTTTATTAAAACTATTGTTATTATTAAAGGTAAAAATTTTAACCTTACTTATTTAATTTAAAAGCTAAGGTTAAATTTATAATATATTAAAATTATATATATTAAATTAATAATATAAAATATAAAAAGCCTAATAATTAAAAAAAAGAATATATTTTTAAAAGTTTTTATAATAAAGAAAAGGGATAGTAATAAAAATTAAATATTTTAATTAAAACTTTTTTTAAATAATAATTTTTAGGATAATATATTACTAATATTAATTATTATAAAAAGAAATAAATAATGGTATAATATTTAAAAAAATAAAAGATAAAAAACCTAATAATTATTAAATTATATTAAAAATTAATTAATATTAATTTATAAATTAAATTATATTTTTATTAAATTATAATTTATATAATTTACTATATATATAAATCTATCTAATATTACTTTTATTATAAGATCTTTTTATTTTTAAAATAGGAAATTTAGATTAACCTTTAATATAATAAATATTAATAATATAACTTTTAACCTTAAAGGTTATATATTTTAAAAGATCTTTTTTATATATATAATTAAAATAATTTTTTTATATTATTTTAAAATTAATTAATTACATTATTTAAATTTATGACTAACCCTAAATTACTTATATTTACTTTTTATTGGAATTCTTATTAAAGAAATATTTTTAATTTTTTAATTTATTAATTTAATATTGTTTAATAAAATAAAAAATAACTTAACTTAATTTAAATTAATTTTTATTAATAATAAAAAATCTAATAATCTTATAATTAAAATAAGATTAATTTAAAATTAATTTATAGGTTATAAAAATTAATAAAAATCTTTAATAAAAGTTATATATTATATTATTTAAATATTTAATTATTAAAAAATATTATAAAACTAATTTCTAACCTAATTATTAAGTTATTTAATTAAAGTAAATTTTTAATAAATTAAAATATTAAATAATAAAATATTTTTAATCTTTTTATATAAAGGAATAAATATTTATCTTATAAAAGGGAGTAAATTTTAATAAAAGAAAAGGAAATTTTTATTAAATTTATATATATTTATATATAGATTTAATTATAATTAAGATAATAAAGAAATTAAATTAAATTTAAATTTATATTAATTAAATTATTTACTTATTAAGCCTTAACCATATTTAAAAAAAGTATTCTTTTATCTTTAAGAAATAATAATAAAAATCTATTAAAAAAGAAAAAAAGTTAAAAAATTATTAATAAATTATTATAATATAATAAAATAATATTAAGAATAAATAAATTAAAAAAGTTTATTTAAACTTTATTTGAAATAATATAAAAATATTTAATAAAAAGGAAAAGGAAGATTTAAATCTTTTCTTTAAAGATTTTAATTAAAAATGGATTTAAAATATATATAATTAATTTTTAATAAATTTAATATATTAAAAGATTAATTTTAATATAATTTTAAATTATATAATTATTAAACTTATATTTAATTTATATTAATAATTAATTTAAATAATTACCTACTTATTTAAGGTTATTATTTCTTTATTTAAAAAATATAATATTAATATATTAGAAATATAAGATTATTTAAATATGTTAGCTTATCCTAATACCTAATTTAATAAGATTATATATTTTATTAAGGCTAATTTAAGATCTTATTTATAAGAAATAAAAAGTATAAATAATAAGATTAAAAAAAAGAGATTTTAAAAACTTATTATAAATATAATATTTAAAATAAGTATTTAAATTATTTATAAATTATTATCCTATTAATTAATTATTATTATATAATTAATTCTATTTTAAGTAATAAAAAAACTTTAAAATAAGTATTTTTTAACTATTATTATAAATATAAATCTTAGGATATTATTTTTAAATTAATCTTAAATTAGTTTAGGGGAAATGGTAAATAAAATTTATATTAATATTAATAAAAGATTTAAAAATTAATATTAAATATATTATTAATAATATATTTATATTAAGATTTATTATTATAAATATATAAATTTAAAGATATTTATAAATTATAATAGAATCTTATTTAAATATAATTTTAAATTTAATTAAATAAATATTATTAAGTTTAATTTATTATATTAAAAGTATTTTTAAAATAAAAAGAAAAAATTATTAATAAATAAATTATAGGATAAAATGTTTATATAAATGAAATCTTTAAATTTAATTTTATTTAAAATAAAATTTTATTTAATTATAAGTTATTTTATATAATTTTTTATTTTTATTAAAAATCTCCTTAATTTTCTTATATTTTAAATTATTATAAGAATATTTATAAATAAAAAATATTATATATTTTTAAATATAATAAGATAAGTTAAAATTAAACTAAATATATTTAATTATTTAAATATTTTTAATAATTTTAATATATTTATATAAATATTTTTTATTAAATATTTATTAAATTATAATATAAAGCCTTATCATTTTGTTATATTTATTAAGAATAATATTAATTATATTCATCTTATTTTTCTTTAATTATTATATATTAATGGACTATTAAATCTATTTTAATTAAATCTTTATTTATTTATAAGATATATTATAATTAAGTTTTTAAATTATAATTATAATTATATATAAAGAGTTAAAAAAATATTTTATAAATTTTATAATATTTATTATAATATATATATTTTATATAATTTTAAAATATTTTTATTTATAATTTTTATTACTTATAAATTATATATATATTATTTACCATTACTAATAAAATTACTTGCTAATATTAAGTAAAAGTTTATAAAAGTATTTAAGGGTTATAAACTATTAGAATTTATAATAAATAGGAATTCTATATTAACTAAATAAAGATAATATTAAACCTAACTTTAACCCACTTTTAAATAAAATTAGATTATTATTAATTATATTAAAAATTTAATATAAATAAGCTTTAAAAAATTTATTAAATATTTAATATAAAATATATTATAAATGTTATTATTTAAAAAGAAAGGCTTTTATAATATCCTATAAGGATTATTCTTATTAAAATTTAATAAGAATTTAAACTAGATTTAAAATGGCTTAAAAATAAATATTAAATCTAAGAAATATTTTATTTAAAAATGAAGAAAAATATTAATAAATATTTTATTATTTATATAATAAAAAAATAAATAGAAATATTTTAAGATTATACCTATATTTAAATCAATTTATCCTTTAAAATGATTTATAGGAAGATTAATTTATATTTAATTATTAATTAAAATAAAAGAATATATAATATAATCTTAAGTTAATTATCTTTTATTTATAAATATTAATATTAATTATTTATAAAAATTAAAATCTTTATATATATATTCCTTAATTAAGAAATAATGGATTTATATTATTAACTATTTAATTATATATTTTATTAGCTTAAAATTATATTTAAAATTTTAATATATTTTAAATATATATATAAAATATATTAAAAATAAATTAATACCCTTATTTACACTATTACTTTAAATATATATAAAAAATAAACATATAAACTAAGATATTACTTAATAAATAAATATATAATAATAGCCTTAAATTATTTTAAGATTAAATTATTAATTAATTTTAGATTTAAATAATTTTAAATTATAAAAGGATTATTTATAATATATTATGATATTTTATAAGATTTATTTATAATGTAAATTTTAAAATAAATTTTTTAATTATAACTTAAATAGATTTTTAAATTAGATTTTCAACTTATTATTATAAGCTTATTTAATTAAAATAATTAATGTAATAGTTAGGTTTTACTTAAATAAATAAATTATTCTTATATTAATTTTAATTTAATTATTAAATAAATAAAATTAATATTTTATAAATATTATTAATTAATAAGTAAATAAATTATTAGATTAACTTTAAGGGGGCTTATATTAAACTTATTTTAAAATTAATCTTATAAATTAATTAAATATTTTAAAATATATTAATATTAATAAAAGTAAGTATTTTATAATTAATAACTTTATTAGATAATTTATTTTATTATTAATAATTATAAAGTTATAAATTTTATATTAAATTAATTATAAAATAATCTTTAATTAATCATTATTTAATCTTTATAAATTTATTAATAATTATAAAAAATAATTAATATTATTTAAGAAACTTAGAATTTATTATAAATAAAAAAATATATTTATAAAGGTATATTTTATATATAAAATAAAAAAATGGAGTAAATTAAAATTACCTTATATTTATATTATAATTAAGATAATGTTATACTTAAATAAATATTAATTTAATATTTTATTAATTAAAAATTATTATAAATAAATAAATAAAAAAGAATAAAATCTATTACTTTTTTTTAATTTTTTAAATCTTTTTAATAATATTAATATTATTTTAAAATTAATTAAATTAGATTTAAAATTATTATTAGAAGTTAATAATTTATTATAATAAGTTAATAATAAGAATTTATTTTATAAGAATAAATATATTATATTAATTAAAAATAAGTTTAATATATTTTTAAATTAATAGATAGATATTTATTAATAATTTAGCTTTAATAAATTATAAGGGAATAGTAATTTAAATCTAATTTAAGATTAATTTATAGGGATAAGCCTATTTAAGCCTTAATTTTTATAATCCTTATATTTTATAATTTAAGATATTTAAGAGGAATATTTTAAATATAATTTATAATTATTTATATAAAATATAAAAGTTAAAATATTTTTATTAAATAAATTTTTATAAATATTATAAAATAATTTTAGGGAAGGAATAATTTTAATATAACTTAAAATTATATTATATTTAAATTAATATAAGTAAGATTATTTAAATAAAAGGATTTTTAAAATTTAATTTATAAAAAAGGAAAGAAGAATAATAGAATTATATAAAAGAATAATTAAAAAATAAGTTTAAATTTATTAAAAAAAAAGCTTATATATTAAATAAAAAAGAGGTAATATTATTTAAAAAGTTAAATATAAGTAATTATATATTGGATTTAAAGTAATCCTAAATTATTTAAATAGTTTTTATATAATTTTTATATAGTTTTCATATAATATTTATATATCTTTAATATATTAGGGTATTTATGGTATTTATGGTGTAATTTATTATTTATATTTAATATTAAATATATAATTATTTTTAAAGAAATAAATACTTTTTTAACTTTTTTATTTTTATATATATATTTAATTAAATTAATTCTAGTTTAAGTATAATTTTAAAATAGTTTTAAATCTTATTTAATTTTATTTATATTAAAATATATAAATGATTATTATTATTCCTAATATTATAATTCTTTATAATTAATTAAATATTAATAAGTTAATAGCTTAGGTATAATTAAATTAATATTATATTAAATTTATTTTTAAAAAATATTTTATATATTATTTTACCTCTTATTATAAATGAAATTAAGCTTTATATAATAGGGATATTTTTAACTTATTTTATTATTAATTATTATTAATATTATATAAAGCTTATTTTAAATATTAATCTAAGGTTTTATCTCTTAAATATATTTTTCTTATTAAGTATAATTTAAAATTAATCTTTAATTAAACTTAAGTGATATTAACTTAAACTATTAATTTATTATATATATATTTGATTATTTATATTTTTCTTCCTTAAATAATTAATTAAAATTAATTTAATAATTATACCAAAACCCCTTTAATTAATAACTTAAGTTATATTATATATATAAATATATTTTTAAATTAATTTAAGATTATATTTATTAATTTACTTAATTACTTTATTATTATTAATATTAATTTAATATATGACTAAATATTTTAAAATATTAATATAATTTATCTTAATAAGATTTTTTTAAAGATTTATATTAATCATTTTTAGCTTTAATGATATTTATATTATATTTATAATGGTTAAGGTAAGTATAATCTAAAACTATTTTAAAATTAAATTAAAAATAATTTTTTTTTTTAGCTTTTTTTATTAAGGTTATAGGCCAATTAATTATATAAAAATGGCTATAATTAATATATAAATATATTTATTTAAGTAATAATCCTTTTATTATAAATATATATTAACTTTTCTTTTTTAATATTATATATTAATTTATTATATTTGGTAAATGGTGTTGATTTCGCTTTAATTATAAGTCTAAATTTGATTTTCTTAAACTTATTTTTAATTATATTAATTATAAATTAAAAACCTAATTTTTTTATCCTTTATTTATTTTATTTAAAAATATAAGGTTATAGTATATATCTTTTTATAAAACTTATATTAAAAGTATATTTATATTAATTTTCATAATTAATATAATAATAAATTTTATAATTATTTTAGTTGGTATTTTTTTTAATTTATTAAATATATTTTATTTTATTATATTATTAATTTTATATCTAAATAATTATATTTTATAAAGCTATCTTATACTTCTATTCTAATTATTATCATTAAACTTTGAATATTTTTAATCCTAATATATTAACCTTTTAATAATAATAAGAAATTATTAATAAATTAAATAAGGTTAATTATAAAATTAAATTAGAATAAGGCTTCCTTTAAATTTTAACCCTTTAATTAGGTTATAAATTTAATAATAAAAAAAGCCATAAAGATTTTATAAGAGATTAATCTTAAACCACTTTTTATTTAAATTTGGATATAAAATAGTAGATTATATTAGGCTTTATTTAATTAAATAATAATATTAATAATTTATAAATAAATCATATATATTTTTAATTTAAAATAATCTTCTTTATAAAAAATTTATAGATTTTATATCTTTATATAAAAGCTTTTATAATATTTTATAAGGTTAATAAAAAATTATTTTTATTAAATCCTTATATAATATTAATTAATATTATAATTAAAAAAGTTTAGATTAAAGATAAAAATAAAGAAAATTATAAAGGTATAAATAATAAATTATTATTAAAAGTGTTTTAAAATTATATTAAAATTAAATTTTAATAAATTTATAATTTTATCCCTTTTATTAATTATAATCCCCTTAAAGAATTAAAATATAAATATTTTAATCTAATTTTAAATATAACTTAATTTTAATATAATTATAGGTAATAAATAACTTTAAAAATTAAAACCTTAAAAAAGAAAATATTAAAAGTTATAAAATAAAATTTGGTATAATTTTAATATGGTTTATTAACATTTTTTATAAGGATTATTATTAATAAAAATAATATGATTTAATTGAAAAGTTAAAAGATTTTAAGGTATTATTATGTAATAAAGTATAAGTGTATAAATTTAAGCGTTAAAGTAATCCGACTTAATAACCCATTAAAAGGTTTTTAATTAGCCCATTTAAAAGGCTTAAATCCACCACCTTATCACATAATTAATCACTAAAAAATGGTTATAATAATAATACCTTAAGTATTATTACTATTTAAAAGTTGGTAAATATTAATATAAATATATATGATTAAAATAAATTTTATATTATATTTAAATGTAATAATAGATTTAAATATAAGTATATTTAAATAGAAAATTATTATTAATTAATATAAAAAAATAAGGATAAGGTTAAGTATAAATTTAATTATTATTAGTAAAGGTTTAATGACAATTTAATAATGGTTTAATAACAATTTAATGGCAATTTAATAATGGTTTAATGGCAATTTAATGGCAATTTAATAGTAATTTAAATTAACATAATAGCTTATATATAATGAAAATTTAATCTTTAATAATAATAATATTATTAATAATATTAAAAATATTAAAATTAAGTTATTATTATTATATTTAATATATATTCTAATTAATATTTTTATTAAGGGTTTTATTTACTTAATAATCTTTACTTAAAAGTTATTTTTTTAATTAAAATAATGGTTATAATCTTTAATAAGTTAATAATTTATGTTAAGAATATATTCAATCTTTATTAATTAATTATTAAACTTTATTTAAGGTATTAAATATAGTAAATTTATATTTAAAATTTGGTTATTTTTATAATATTAATATTACTATTAAATTATTATTAAATTGCAATTAATGGTATAAAAGATTTACTAATATATTATAAATCTTATACCTAATTAAAATATAATGAGATAAGTGTTATTTAGTAAGATAAACATTAAGCTAAAGTAAGATTAATATTAATTATTTATTTAAAATAATAGGATTATATTAATGTTAAGAAAGGCCTATTTAATATAATAATTATAATAAATGTTAATATATAAATATATTAGTTTAATTTATGTTTAATTATTATTAAATATAATAATATCTTTAAATTAATATATGGTAATTTTTAAATATAATAATAGGATATAAGTTTTTATTATTTAACTAATGTTAAATGGTGGTTAATATTTACTATATAGCTATATAATAGAAAATATCCTTAAGTTAAGTATTATATATAAGATTATCTTTTAGAATAATACTAATATAAGTTTATAATAAGCTTAATATTTGTAAATTAATATATTTAATTTTAATAATATTAATAAAACTTTTACATTAAAGCTAATATATATAAATCTATTTAAATTAAATATATTTTAAATATTATAATAATTATATTATAATTAAATCCCCATAATTAATAATGATATTAATAATTAAAAATATTATAAAAGATTTATATGTTTTTATATTTATCTTATATTAAATATAAGTTAAACTAATATTATAATACCTTCCATAAATTTATCTTAATAAAAAAATGGTAAAATATAGTATTTATTTATAAATTTAGGTAAAATAATATTTAATAATATATCTTATTATTAAGTTATATTAGTTATAAATTATAATATTTATTTCTTTTTAAAATTAATCCTATTACAAATTAATTAAAGGCTATTATATAAGTATAATATTTGTTAAATATATATTAAGCTAAGGTTAATTCTTTTATAAACATAAAAATCCTAAATTTATAATTATATAGGACTTATTTTTTTATTATAAAGTATATTAAATTATTATATTATACATATTTAATTTTATTAATTTTTTAAAAATACCAAAAGCTTTAAAGTTATTATAAAATAATAATTATAATATATAACTTAAGTAATTATTTAAAATAGTAAATCTAATAATAATAATATATTAAAAGATAATGTAAATTTATAAGAACTAAAGTTAAAGTTAAATCCTTACTATTTAATATATAAACTATAAATTATACTCCCTTTAATAATATATTAACTAATATTAAATACTAATTTTATAAAGTTTTAATTAATATTAAACCTAAGTTTATTTACTATCGTTAACATATCTTATTTCCCTAATCCTTTAATAATCATATATATTAAAAGGATTATTAACCTTTATAATATTTAAATACCTTTGCTTAAATTATTTATTAAGTCTTAGTTTTTAATTAAGATAAATTTTCTTAATATATTTCACTTTAACTTAACCTTTGTTAAATTAAGGTTAAATATTAAAAAATTTACACTACACTTTAAAAAGTTATTA
This sequence comes from Hypoxylon sp. EC38, assembly GCA_002120335.1. Lineage (NCBI taxonomy): Eukaryota > Fungi > Ascomycota > Sordariomycetes > Xylariales > Hypoxylaceae > Hypoxylon > Hypoxylon sp. EC38. The sequence continues at coordinate 21,670 of KZ111312.1, forward strand.
CCATTAATATTTATCTTAAATATATTAATTAACTCTTTTATTAAAATACTAATTAAATCTTATATTAATCTTACCAGTAAATAGGTTAAAGCTATAGTTAAAAAATCTATTAGGATATATAATAAAACCTTTAAAGGGAAGGTTAATCATAAAATTATTAATAAAAGATATAAAAATAAGATTAATTAAAAAATAATTAATAAGGTTTTTAAAGATTATAATAATTTAGGTAAAAATAAGATTAATTAAAAAGTTAATAAAAACTTTAATAATAATAATAATTTTAAAGTTATTAATATAGATGGTAAGATTAAAGAATCATTAAAAAATATTAAATTTAATAATAATTTTAATCTTTTAATTGTTATTTAACCTCCTTTTAACTTAGGTGATTTTAAAAATATTTTATACCCTTTTCCAATCTTTATTTTATATAAAACTTGTTAATAAATATAAAATAAAAAAAGCTAAAATAATATAAAATAATTAGTTTTTAAAAAAAAAAGTTATTACTACAATTAGAATAAAAATATAACCTAAAAGGAAGGAATATTTAATAACCTTATAAATTAAGGAGGAATGAATATATTATTTTTTTTCCCTTTAATATTAAATAACTATTAAAACTAAAATAAATATATATTAACGTTAACTATATTAGTTTATTTTAATCTTTTAATAAGATTAAAAAGTTAATAAATTATTAAAAATATATAATATCTTAGCATTAGTTTAATAATAACTTAATATATAATAAAAATTTATTTATTTAAATCTTTATTTATATTTTTAAGTTTAATTCCTAATTATTAAAGCTTTTATTTAAGTTGATTTTACTTTTTCTTTTCCTTTATTATTAATAATTTATTTTATTTAGCTTATAAAGCTTACATACGACTTTGTTATATAATAATGTTATTATTTTCAGGTAATATAATTTAAGCCCTTTCTTTAAAATAAAAAGATAGTTATTAGGTTTATTAAAGATAAGTTAAAGTGAAAATAATATAAAAGTAAAAATAAGCCTAAGTTAAGCTTCCATTAAATTATTATTAAAAGAAATATGTTAAAGGAATAAAATAAGGTTATTAAAAAAGTTTTTTAAGGGTTAATTATTACTTTTTAATAATATTATTAAAGCCTTAATTAAACATAAGGCTTTAATATTATATAAATTCTTAGGATTATAATAAAGGTTTAGATTTTTTTATTAACAATTAATTTAAGCTTTTTATAAATATTTTACCCTTATAAGTTACTTTATAATAGTTATTTAATTAAAATTATTTTCTTATATTTAAAATATATTAATTATTAATTTAACCTTATACTTTTTTAGTTTATTTTTAATATATATTTTTAATATATATTAAGTTAATATTAGCCCTATACTTAGCTATTATTTAATATAAGTTAAAAGGACTTATAATAATATATTATTTAATAAAGTTAATCATTTTTAATTATATTATTATCTTTAAAATATAATACCTTATTAAGATTTGTATTTTTTAATACATATTATTTATCTATTATTGAAATTAAACTTTTAAATGTAATTAAGGCTAATATTATTTAAGATGTTTTTTTCCTTTTAAATTAAATTATAAGCTTAAAATATTTAACCATTAATTTAAAAGATATTAGTATCGCTATTTAATTACTACTAAGTAGCAGTTTAATATTAACCTTATAAGTTATTATAAAAGGTAATTTTTTGTTAATTACCTTTTAAAAATAACCTATTTTATTAATAAAAGGATATTTTATATACTTTAATATAAAGTTATATTTTATATAAATTAAATAAATTAAAAGAATATATTTTAAATATTTATCCTATTACCATCTTTTATATATTAAATTAAAGTAATTATTAAATGTTATTACTATTAATATTATTTAAATAGTAATTAATTTAAAAGTAATATTTACTCCTAGCTTACTTCCTATTTAAATCTACTATATTAATATAAATATTTAATCCATTATATATATATCATTAATGTATTAATTATTAACCTATTATATATAAAATATTAAAAATTAATTAAAATATTTTAAAAAATCCTTATTTAAATATTAGAATTTATAAAAAAGTAAATATATATTATAACCCTTATAAAATGAATTAATAAAGGTTTAATAAAGATTTAATAATTATTTAATATAGGTTTAATAATGGTTTAATAATCCTTATATTTTTAAAAAATTTTAAATATATTAATTATAATTTGGTATTTATTTTTTTATTTTATTATTTTCTAATTTTTTAATCTATTTATTTATGGTAATAAGGGATTGCTCTTAGCTATAATTAAATATTAATTTAATATTAGCTTTAATTTTATTAAATTATTACTTTTATTAAAGTTTTATTTTTAATTTTTTTTATATAAATTATAAATAGTTAATTTTTTTTTTATTTTATGCCTTTATATTAGTTTTTTAACTTTTAAATTTATATAATTATTAGTATAAATTATTCCCTAAATTATACTTATGTAATTAGCTTTATTAAATCTTTGTTAAATATTTGTTAAACTTTTGTTAAGCTTTTATTAAATTAAGGTTAAGCTTTATAAGTAATAAAAAATTAATATATTTTTATATCTCCTTTCCTTATCCATTAATTTTTATCTTATATTTATAAGGTTTATAAGGTTAATTAATTAAAGTAAAGCTATTTAAAGCTTAAATAAAAAGAGCATATATTAATAATAATAATAATATAAAAAGCTAAAAAAGTATATATATTAAAATAAATATAATTATTAAGTTAATTAAAAAAATATGTTAAATATAAATAAACTTATTTATAAAAATTAATTGTATATAAGAACCTTATTAATTTCTTAGGCTTATTATTTTTAATAAATATTATTTTATTATATATTAAGAAAAAACCTTATAATATATATGTATTATTATATTATATTAGCTATATAAGCGGCATTTAAAAAAAGTAATAATTTATTTACCTTTATAATTTTTTATTTATTATTACCTTTTTTTAATTAATAATTATTTAAAATATTATTTAATTAATTAATTAATATTTGTAAATATATTAATAAGTAAATCTTTAAATAAGATTTTATTAATAAAGTTTTTAAGGATTAATATTATTAATAAATAATATAATTTTAAAGGAATTTCATTATTTATTATTTTTAATAAGGTTAAAATAAAGTTTTTATTAATAGTAGTGGCGTTTAATTTATATATATTATTATTAATATTTTTATAATAAATAAATAAATATTTATCTAATATTAAAATATAAAAATATAAATAGTTAAGACTTATGCTTTTTTTAAATGTGTTTATATATTTTAGATATGGTTTTTAAGTTGTTAAATAGTACCTTAAAAACCTTAAATAATATTATTAAAGGTTTTAATATTAGTAATAAGTTTATTAATTTGCTTATTTATAATGTTTATTTGCTTATTTATAATATTAATCCATTTATTTAAGGTATTATTATTTTATTATAATCATTAGTTAAAGGCATTAATCCACCCATTTAAAATATTATTATTCTATTATAATTATTAGTTAAAGGTATTAAAATGGTTTAATATTAGTTATGTGTTAATTATACCTAATAAATTTTTAAAGGAACATATTTAATTACTTAAGCTAATAAAATTATTAGCTATAATAAAAAAATTAGGATAAGTATTTTAAATAATTATGTTTTAATAAGTAAAGTGAAATATAAAAACTTAATAAGTAAGGATATAATCCAAAATTAAGAAAAGAAAAGATAAAGATTTAAGGAAAAAAAGTTAAAAAGAATAAATAAAATAGGTAGGTTTTTTAAAATATTCCCTTAATTTTAAAATCATAATAATAAATGGAATAAGTAAATTAAATAATTTATAAAATATAATATTATATAAGTTTATTATAAATTACTTATATATAAATCTTAATATTATATAGGTAATAATATAAAAGTTATTTTTAAAGTTTTATTTTAATAATATTGGAATTTAATAATACCTTATATTATTAAATTTAAAAAGTAGTAAATAATTACCATCTACCCTAAGTCATTTTTAAAAAAGAATTATTATTTTAATAATAGTATATTTTAATAATACTTTATATTATTAAATTTGAAAAATAGTAGGTAATTACCATTAATTATATAATATTTTAAGTTTTTTTTAAAAAGTTATATAAGATTATAAATAACTTAAGTAATATAAGGTTTATTTAATTAAGATTTATATTTTTTAAAAAAGTTAATTAAGGTAATTTTATTAATATAAATTTCGTTTTAATATATCCCCTTTTAAATATTTAAATTAGTTAAAAAGCTAAGTAATAGTTAAAAAGCCTTATATTATATAACATCCTTTAAGCTAACCACCCTATTATATTTATATATGTATATATATATAAATTAAATTAAACTAATTAAATTAAATTTATTATAATAGTTATGCTAAGTGGTTAAAGTATATATGACATAAGGCTTTTAGCTAGTATTTACCTTTTTAACTAATTTAAATATTTAAAAGGGGGTATATTAAAATGAAATTTATATTAATAAAATCATTTTAATTAATCCTTTTAAATAATTTAAATTTTAACTATATATATTTAATATTACTAAAATTATTTACATATTTTTATAATGAGTTAAAACTTATATATAATTAATAACATTAGCTTACTACTTTTTAAATTTAATAAGATAAGGTATTATTAAAATTTAATACTATTAAAATAATAAAATTCTTTTAAAAAATTATATATAACTATAAATAATTTTAAAAATATATAATATACCTAATTAAAATTTATATTATTTAAAAAAATTAATTAAAACAATTTTAATAATATAAGTTTTATTTAAATATATTTATTTTAAAATATAAAAATTAGGTAAAGATTAAATAATAGCCAAAGCCTTATATCATATAATATCTTTTAGCCATATTATTTTATTATATTAATTATTTTAAAATTAGCTTTATATAATATAAGGCTTTTTAATTATTACCTATTTTTTTAATTAATTTTAATGTTTAAAAAAGGATATATTTAAATAAAATTTATATTAATAAAATTATTTTAATTAGCTTTTTTAAAGGATATAAAATTTAAATATTTATATAAGATAGGTTTAAAGTTATTTATAAATATGTATAATTTTTTAAAAAAGTTATAAGATTAGTGGTAATAACTTATTATTTTTTAAATTTAATAATATAAGCTATTATTATTAATAAAATAAAACTTTTAATAAAAGTGATAATAAAGTTAATAATAGCTTTAAAATTTATAGAAATATTAGTAATATATATAATTTAAAATTACAAGTTTACTACTAATTATTTAAGTAAGATTAATTATTTTATTTAAAGCTAAATATATAATTAAATTAATAGATTTTATTTTATTTAAAATTATAAACCTAATAATTAAAATTAATTAAATATT
>KZ111313.1:0-24198 GCA_002120335.1 Hypoxylon sp. EC38
TTAAATATTAAGATGGAAATTTTAATAAGCTTATATTATTTATTAAAACTTATTATTATAATAGTAAAAAGATATATAATTTCTTTCTAATTTTGCTTTTATATAATAATAAGATTATTATTATTATTATTATTATTATTGTTATATTTAAAACTAGGGTAAAAGGGAAAGACTAATCCTTATAAACTTCCCTAAAAATATATAACATATAAAGCTACTTTTAATAAAATTACAAAGAAAAGGTACTAGGCAATACTTATAAAAATATATAATATAATAATTTATTTTTATCACTTTAACAAATAATTAACAATTTAAATTAAATTTTTTCTTTACTATTATACCTTTTATTATTATATACTTATTAATAATATTACGGTAATACAACTTTATATTACTAACATTAAAGCCATCCCTTAAAAATGAACATTATGTAATATAATGAACTATTATTTTTAAATACTTTTTTACTTTATACTTAAATAACTTTATATATAATAATCATAAAAGCATATAATTAAAATATTATAAATAGTTTTAAAAGGGCTATTAAATATTATATTTTTTAAAAGATTATATATTAGCTTTATAAAGTTATAATTAATTAAAGTTATATCTTACTTTTAATAATTATAAAAAATATATATTATTGTTAAAATAAGATAATATTTAGATTTCTTATATATGTATGTTTGCTTTTTAAATTTTTTTTACATTAAGGCGTTTTTATAACTTTTTTTTTATACCATTTTATTTTTATCATTTTATATTGGTTAAAATTAAGCTAATATTTAATTTTGCTATAAAATATAATTATTTTAATAGGGTTATTAAGTTTTTATTTATTTATTTTTTAAAGACTTTAATAAGAAAAGAAAATATTATAATTACTTTATTTTATTATTTAAACAATTAACCTATTATCATTATGGATTTTAGCCTTTAAAATTATAAAGATATTTTATATTTTTAACATTATTTATTTTATTTATTAACTAATTCATTTATTTCTTTTTATTTTTATAATAATAGATTAAAGCGAAATAAGCAATAATTAACATATAAGTCCCTATTTTTAAAGTTGGCTTTTAAATAAAATTAAGATTAACGATTTAAAATAATGGTAAATAATAGTTTATAATATATAAAAAAGGCATATTCTTAGTATAATAATGTTAAGCTTAATAAAAAACAATAACTCTTTAAGATTTGTTTAATATTAAATATATATATTTAATTATTATATTAATAAAATAATGGGAAATAAATATATTAATAATATTAAGATTTAAGTTTAATAATAAATATTCTTAAATTTATTCCTTTTTTAATATAAGCTTTTTATTAAATATATCTACTTTTATTAATACCTTATAAATCAACTACTTCTTAAATAATCCCCCTTAAAAATAATATTCTTTTAATAATATTTATTGCGTTAACTCTTTAAAAAAATATTTCCTATTTTAAGGTTAATCTTATAATAATCAATTTTATATTATTATTTCTTTTTATAAGTAACTATCTTATGCTATTTCTTAATTATTTTGATTTAACCATTAAAAAATTCATTCCTTATAACTTTTTTTTTAACTTTATTATTATATAACTTTAATTTTTTAACTTAAATTAGTTAAATTTTAAAATATTTTTAAAATTTTTAAAAATTTTAATTAAACTAAACCTAACCTTACCTAATGAAATAAGTTTTCGTAAATTTAAAATATTAAAAAAGTTTAAAGTATTAGGGAAGATTAATATTAAATTATAAAAATATTAGAGCTATTTTAATATAATAGATATTTTTATTATAGATTTTAATAGCCTTTTTATAATTTAAACTTTAAATTAGATAATTATATTTATAACTTAAATTTAATTAATTAATCCTTTTATATTAAAAGATTTAATACTTATAATATATAATAAAAAACCATTTATTAAAGAATGGTTAAAGTATAAGTTTAATACTTTTATAAGTAAGAAGGACTTTAAATTTTTAAGTGAGGATATTTTAAAGGTTATTATAACTTATTATTTTAGGTTTAATTTTTTTAAAACTAATTTGCTTTTAAAATATAGTAAAGATAAATTCTTTAAATATTACTTTTATAAATCTTTTATAAGATTAAAAATTTTTAAATTTAATAGAATTTTTAGATATAATATTAGGACGTTTAATAAATACTATATACTAATTGTTATAGTAGATTTTATTAATAATTAAAATAACTTAATAATTAATTATAAGGGCTTAATACTACCTTATTTACTTATAAAAATTAAATGTGCGTTAGGTAATATAGTAGGTGTAATAAATCAACTTATTAGTGGTACTTTTATACTTATAAGTTTAGGTAATAATCACTTATAAAAGGAAAATGTTATTTTTAACTTTATATTTAATAATTATTTCGTAAAGCTTTTTATTATATAGTTTATATTAAATATTAATAATTCATAGCTATTAATATTTTATTATATAAAAAAAATAAATGCTTTTCGGCTAAGAATAAAAAAGGATTTTAATAACTTCTTTTGTTATATATTTAATATTTATTATTAAAGTTATTATAATTAATTAATAGCCTTAAAATTATTACTTAAGCAAAGGTAAAAGGATGTGATTAATAATTACTAAGAGTTATTTTATTATTAGTTATACCATTTTTTATGGTTTTAAAAATAATAGAAAATGTTAGGTATATTATATAAATATTAAAATAGATTTTTTTAAATGTTTATTTTTAATATAACGCGATATTTTTTTTCCTTTTCTCTTAAAAATAAATAAAATAATCATATTATTAATGTGTATAATAATATCTTTCCTTAATTATCCTAAGATTAATAATTTTAATTATTTTTTTTATTATCGTAAATATTTAAGTATTAAAAATAGCCTTATTAATAGTAAATTTTTTTATTTATAAGTAAACCTTAAAAAGTTTATATTTAACCATATAATTTTAAAATTATTAAAATAAATATTTAGATAATAATATCTTTATATATTAAAAGGTTTTAAAAAAATAATAAAACATAAATAAAAGAGGGTAAAAAACTCCTTAAATAAAAATATAAACACTAACATATCTAGGTTAAAATATAACTAATATTTATTTTAAATAATCATTTATAATTGAAATATACTTGCTTATATTAACATATAAGTCCTTATTAAATTGTGTTATCCTTTTAATTATTATTATAAATATTTTTAAGATTATTACTTAAGTAAAAGCCATTATTAACTGCCTTACTTTTAACTTAATTAAAACTATCCTTATTTTATTACTTTAAAATTATAAAGAAAAAGTATTAGGTATATCTTAGAATTTTAACTTAAAGGCATATATAATAATATTTTAACCATTTTTATAAATTTTTTTAAATAAGCTTATATTTAATATTATAATAATAAGGTATTATTAAGCAAAGATAATATTATTTTTAGTTTAATTTTTTATAAAACCTTCGCTAAATTATATATATTTAAAAGGATAAAAAGGGATATATAATAAAGATATTAACATAATAACCATTAACAAGTATTATATATATAATTTAACATTTTTTTAAAAATTTAAAATATTTTAACCTTTTAATCTTTTTATAAATTAATATAAAATTCCTCATTAATAATTATATTAGCCATTTGCAAACCTTAAGTTTTTTAACGGGTTATAAGCTTATTTTTATTTATTAATTTAATAGATAATTGGTTAACTTTTCATTTTTTAAATGTATTAAGCAATAATAAATATTTAAAAAGAGGTGACATAAAAAATAGGTTATTTAATACTATTAAAATAATACTATTATTAAGTATTAAAGTAGGTATTAAAAAATCACTAATATTAATATATAAAGGAAACTCACTTATATAATATCCTTATACGCTAAAAAAGTTACACACTTATAAAGAAATATTATTTTATCCTATAAAAAATATATTTATAACGTTAAATATTAGCACATTTTTTTCCTTAGTTTTAAATAAGATAATAAGTAGCTTTCCTTATATATTCTTTTTAGCTTATTTAATCCTATTTTAACTATTAAAAAATATAAGAAAACCTTTTTTTTATACTATTAGCCTTAAGTTATAAATTAAAGTTAATTCTTTTTTAATAATTATATTTTAATCCTTTTCCTATATTAATATTATAAAATTACTATTTACTAATTATTTAAGCTTATAAGATAGGAAATTCCGCTTTTTCATTTTAATAATAGTTTAAATATTTAAAAATTTATTTAAATTTAAATTAAAATTAATAACCTTCCCTAATAAAATATATACTTTAAAATTTACTTTTTTCTATTAAACATTAATAATTAGGTTAATAATATAGTTTTAAATAAAGCTTACTATTCTATTATATACCTAAATATAGCCTTATAACATATAGCCTAAGTTACCATTTACTTTTATAACCTATCCCTTTACTAATATAGTTAAATTAAAAGAAAATATGGTAGGTATTATTTTAAATTAACATTATATTATATATTTTTATTTACTATCATTAATAAATAAATCATTATTTAATTTTTTTACTTACTTATATATTAATATGTTTAAAATAAGTAAAAGAAAGTAACGAAGCGCTTTCCTAGCTTAAACCTATGTTAACTACTTTCTTTTACCATTATTTACAAATAGATTATTTTTTTTTAACCTAATTCCTATTTAATATAATAGAATAAAGTAGTTAAAAATTATATTCATAATAAATCCTTCCCAAATATTACTACTTATTTTTATTAATAAACAAGGAATTATTATTACCTTTTTTATTTTATAACTTTACTAATATAATTAAGGCTAGGATAGGTTTAACCCTAAATTATTTAATTAAAGGTAAAATTTACTTTTAATATATAATAACATAAGCATTATAAATCCTTTTTTTAATAATATTTTTAATAAGTTTTTAAGATATTATATCTTTATTAAGCAAGGATCTTATTATTATATTATTATAATTTTTAAGCTATATTATATTAATTTTAAACATTTAAGTTACCTTTAAATAAAAGACAAATTTCATATTAAAGTTAACTTTAATATAAGATATTAGCTCATTAAACTTATATTTTAAAACAATATCCTAAATAAGTTAATCTTATAAAAAACGGGAGGTATTTTTTGCTATATAAAGGATAAAAATATTAGTAATTCCTAAAGTATAACTATTAAATTAATTTTCGAATTAAGCCTTAATTAAACTTATATCGTATAAGCTTAATTATTAATATTAATATAACCTTAACACCTTTTCCATTAATATAATATTAATAAAAATATATATTAATTTATAACTTAATTATTATATTATCTCATATATAATATAAAGATTTTACCGCTTATTATTTAACATTTATCCTTTTTACCTTTTTATAGTTAAATAATATACCATTAGCAATGGTATTAATATTAGCTAATAAAATATTATTAAATATAAATAATAATACATACCTAACTTTATTACTTTTAATAAAGTTAATAAAAAGCTATATATATTAGGATTTATTTTAGCCTATATAATAAATAACGCCTACGCTATAATATATAACAAAAGAAAGCTTAAAAGGAAGTTATAAAAGCCTTTAAAAATAGGTTAAAAATCCTTAAAAATATTACAAATTATTCACATTATTACATTCTTCTTTTTATTCATTTATAATAATTATATAGAAAAATAAATAATAAAAAAAGCAAATAATATAATTTATTTTATTACTAAATTAAATAATTTTTTTATAAAATAAATTATCTTTAATTTTACATACATTAAATAATATCCATTCATTATTTTCCTTATATATATTATGGTAAGCCATCCTTAAGCAATTAAAAAGGTAAATAATAAAGAATAAAAGAAGATTTAATTTAAATAATACTAATTAAAAATCTAAATTAAATAATAATAAAAAGAATAACTTTATATCAAAAGTTTTAAAATTAACCCTATATCAATTAAAAATTAATAAGGTGAATATTAAGTCTTATAAAATAAAATCTTAATTCCTTTTATTCCTTTTTAGGATTAATATTATATATATAATAATAAATAAATATTATTAAATACGCCCTTAATAATTTTATTAAACATAATTATTAATTAATTTATTATCTTTGCCTTATTACGTAGTGCTTTATAAAGTTAATATTACCAATTATTTATATTCTAATAAAGAATATATATAATTAATATAAGAATAAATAACTAATAAATTTAATTAAATTTAATAATATCTTATATAAGAAATTAGTTAATATAAAAGAATACGTTTAAAAGATTAAATTTTACTAACTTAAATTAAATTAATTAATAAAAGAATTATATATTATATTAAAATAGTTTTAATAAAACCTTTATTATATAACTTATTACTTAAAAAAATTAAATATTAAAATTAAAAAAAAGTTATTAGGGTTAATAAACATATATATAATAAAACTTATTTTAAAATACTATTAAGTTAAAAAAACTAATATACATAATTACTACTATTAGGATAACTATTAAAGTATAATATAAATTAATTAAATTACATGGCAAATCTTTACAATAAATTCGTAAGAAAAGTAAGTTATTATATTAAATTTACTCACCCCTTTTAATCATAGCAGCAAATTTTACCTTAGTTATAATTAAGGAAATTATAATATATATTAATAACATTACCTTCCTTACTTTAATTAAAAAGGCTTTAATATATGTTAAAGTAGATGTTTTTTTAATAATATTAAATGATTTCTTTAATTATATATAAATTTACTTCCTTTATTATAAGTTTAAATTTTTCACTTAAACACTAAAATCCTTTAAATAAAAACGTTTAAGTAGTTTATTAAGTAATGAACTTTTTATTATAATAAATATATTTTAAAACTTTTTCACTTTTAACATTAATTTCGAAATATCCTATTAAAAGGAAGTAACCTTAACTAATAACTTCCCTAATAAAGAAAACATATTTGCTTTTTAATGATAAATAAAAATAATATTTTATATATTTCCCTTTTAGCTTAAAGCCCCCCTTAGAAATTTTAAATAAAACATTTTAAAAAACTAGGAACAATTATTTCACTTAAATTCCCAAAAAGTAAATAGTTAATTAAGTTTTTAAAAAAAATTTAATCCATTTAAACTTTTAATAAAATTTAAAAACAATTATAATTACTTTACTATAGTTAGGAAATATATAAAAAAATCCTTAACTTAATTTAAAAAAGTTTTTAATCTTTTAAGGTATATATTTAAATAAGTAAATAAACTTATAAAGCAATAATAATAATATATCCTTAATAGCCATCATAAATATTTTTATTTAATCTTATAAATCTTAAATTATATTACTAAGCTTAATTAAGTTAAGGATTAAAACTAATAAGTTATTAAATAAAATATAGCTTTAATTAATCCTATATATTTAACTAAGGTTACTTCCTTTTTTTTTATTTTAAATAAGTAACATTCTCTTATTTAAGGAAGTAAAATCCTAAGATTTTATTAGAAAAACTTTTTTAAAAAAGAGGTTAAATAATTTAATAAATTATTTACATTAAAAAAAGTTAGAAACGTTAAAGTAAGTAGTTAATATTATAAGATTTGATTATAACATTTATAAATTTTAAATTAGCCAATAATAATATTTTAGCCATATAAAAAAAAGGCTAAGTTAAAAATAATTTAAAACATATAAAAATTGGTTATTTATATAAAGTAAAAGCCTTTAACCATAATATATATGGCTTAATATTAAGGATATTAGCTTATATTTTCATTTTTTATACGGCTTTTAAGTAGCTTTTCTTTACCTTTTAATAATAATTTTACTTATTAACTATAAATTATTAGCTAAATTAATATACTACCAATTTAAGCTAACTTTAAGCCTTTTAAAAATTAAATCACATAATAATATTTTAACAATTAAATCTTATAAATAGAAATTATTTAAAAGCTTAAAAATGAATATAATTTCCACACTAACTAACAAATACTTTAATAATATTTAATAAAGTAAAAGCTATATTAAAAAAAATAAAATATTAACACTATTAAAGCTAATATTTTTAAACTTTTTAAAATAAGGATATTATATTCTAATATTATTATATATTTAAAAAAGAAATAATTTAAAATTAATATTTTATAACAATCCTTTAAATATAAGTTATAATAATAATAAATAGGTTATTATAAGCTAATTAATTATTTAACTAAGCTTATAAAATATATATAACACTTTATATATTATTAAAACATTTATAATAAAAAGATCTTTAAATAATTACATAATATATAAGGATTTAATGTTAATATTTCCTTTATTATTCAAATCCGCCTTAAAAATAATATAATAAAAAGGATAATAAGTTTAATTAAAAAAGTATATATTTAGGTTTAGTTATATTACTTTTTTAAGTAATATAATAAAATAACAAGCCTTTTTAAAAACTTAAATTAAAATTAAATCTATAAATTAATTTAAAAATATTTAAAGCTAAATATTATAAAAGATATAACCTATAAGGAATATTATTAATAATATTTATAAGCTATATAATAATATAAAAAAAGGAGGTAATTCGAATAAAACCTATAAGATATAATCTTTTTAATTCCCGGTTTAAACTTTATATAGTTTATAAATAAATATTAAAAGCTTTACTTTACCAGTTTTAAAATTTACGTTAGCATTAATATATATTCCTATAAAATATTATAAATTAATGTTAACCAATTTAACTTTTTACTTATTAACGTATTAAATTAATATTTTTTTATTATTACTAAGCTAAACTTTTAACCGTTTTAAACTTAAATAGATTATAAAGTTAAAACGCCTTTTATGGCTTAAATATAATTTTATTTAGCTAATTTTAATAAGTTAAAAGTAGTTATAATTAATTTAAATGACATAATAATTAAATAACACTAAGGCAATTATATTATAAAATCTTATAAATAAGAAATTAGTAAGGAAAATAAGAAGATTAAGTAATAATAAATGTAATTATTAAAAAATATAATGAGGCATTAAATTATATATTATTTAAACCTATTTAAAGGTATATAAGTTATAATAATTTAAATTTAAACTAATAATTAGTATAAAGTTACTTTAAAATTTTAATTAAATAAGGCCTTTTTAATAAAGATAAAATCGTAGATTAAGTAATACTTTATACCATATATAATGACATTATTAAGGAAAAGTATATTTAATTTATAAAATAGTAAAATAATTATTAAATTAAATTTTAATTAAGTAGGAATTATATTATAATAGGTTATATTTATTATATATGGTTAAATATAAGTAATATTAGTATTTAAAATTATATTATAAATATTTGTGATAAATTAGATGTTAAACTAATATAATTGGTATATAAGCTTAAAAAGCCTTTAATTAAATATAACTTTAATAGCTTTTTAATGCTAAATATGTGCCAAATATATAATAAATAACTTGTGTAATATTTATTATAGTTTATTAGCTATAATAACTTTAAGTTATATAAAAATAGTTATATTGGCTTAAGTGATTATTTAAGGTAATATAAGGTTAAAAAAAAAGGTTTAAAATTATCATTAAATAAAATACCTTGTGATAAAGTTAAATAGTATTATAAAAAACTTAATTAGCTTTGGTATAATTTTGATTAAGTATAATAAAATATGGATAAGTTAAATACTACTTAAAGGAATATAAGGTTAAACGGAAATAAATATAAACCTTAGTTTAAAATGAATGTAAATAATGCTTAAAGTAAATATATTTTAACTTAGTAAGTAATTATTAATATTTAAATTATTAGGTAACTTTAGTAATAATAGTAAAGATTATTTTATATATTTATTAAAGCTAACTAATTATAAATATTTTTTATACATCCTTAACTATTAAGACTTATAAGGTTTAAAAAATAAATAAGTTATTTTTTTTTTTACTAGCATTAAATATATAATATTATAACAAGGTATTTTATTATAAAACTACTTATAAGGTTTTTTTATTTTTAGTAAAGTATAAGCTATTTTAAAAGCGCTTATATTATATATATATAATATACTTAACCTTTTTAATTATAACTTTAAAATATTACCTAAAATAACAAATCTAATCCAATTAAAAAGTCGTATTTAATAAAGCTTAAATACGTTCTTAATTATATTTATATTAATATTAATATTTATTTATATTAATATATATATATTTAAATAAAACTTTTTCCTTTTTAGTAAGATTTTTTAAGGGATATTAATATATTAATATATTTATTAATTTAATTAATACAATTAAATTTAAATATACCTAACCTTACCTTAAAGAAAAATTTATGTTATAATATTGCATAGCCTTTAAGTTAAAACTTAAAAAACATAACCTATTAATATTTTTACAAAATAAATAAGATAAACTTTAGGGTTAAATTTATAGGGAAAATTAGCATAAAATTAATGAATATTTCCAACCTTTACGTTAAATAGTTTACATTATAAACCAATTTAAAAAACTAATAAACCTTTAAGGATTTATAATATAAGGAATTAAACATTATAATATATATGAAAACCTTGTAAATACGTTTATCGATTTAAAATCGACCCTTAATTTATTAAAAGCTAGGGCAATTAAGAAAAAGCTAAAATAATTATACCATTTTAATTTCTTGGGATTTTATATGCTTTAGTAAAGTTAGCTTTTAAGTTTATAGTTTTTATTTTACCTAATTATATGAATATATTAATTAATTCGTTAGGATTAATTTAATATTAAATAAAAGCTTATTCCTAATCTTATACCTTTAATTGGTTTGATTAAATTAATAAAAACTTTAAAGAATAATTTACATTATATAATAAATAGTTTGAAAAACTTACTTAATTATATTTAGTTACTTTACTTAATCTAATTTATTTAACATAAGTGATAATATTATAATAAAACTTTTATTTAAATATATATAACCTATATTTTTTTATTATATTTATATTTTATAATAACTCCTTTATAATAACTTAGTTAGGTTATATTTTAACACTTATTAAAAAGCCTTATTTTAATTTAAAAGCTTAATTATAATAAGTTAATTTTTATAGGATTTATAGGTTATATTTATAAGGAAATATTCCATAAACTTTAATCTTCCCTTATTTAATAATTTATAAAAATGTTTTATGGTATTTTCTTTATACTCCTATTTTTTTAAAAAAAAAGGAAAAAGATTATTATATAAGCCAAATTTCCAAAAAAAAACAATAAAATCTAATACTTATTAATAATAACCTATTTATTTAATAATAAATAAGTAATGTTATGGGTTATATAAGAACGTTTTATATAACTTTTAATTTTATTAAAAATAAAAAATATTTTATTTATAAAAGAAAATACTATCTTTATATAATTTAAAAGATATTAAGTTTAGCTTAATTTATATAACATTTATAAAGAAATTATATTTAAATATTTATATAGTTGTAAATAATAGTAACATACTTTTATATCATTATTACCTTAATACTTAAAAAAATTAAAAAAAGTTAACGAGTAATCCTAGGTACCATTTTTTTGGAAGGGAATAAATGGCTTTTACGAATAGGTTTTAATTATATTACTTTAAAGTTAATTTAATAATATATTAAATTGGTTAAGATTAAGTTATATATATAATTAATTAGGATTAGTTTAAATATAAGGTTAATTTAAATTAAACTATATATATAATAAGTTAAAATTAGATTATATATATGGTAGGTTAGGTTATATATAAAATAAGGGAGCTTAAAAATATTAGGAACTTTAAAAAATTTAAAATACCTAAGAACTTTAAGGGTTTTAAAAGGTTTAAGATATTTAGGCTAATTAGATTAATAAAAGCATTATTTATAAAACTTTTTTAAACTTTAAAGTTATTAAACCTATTAAGTTTGTTAAATTTATTAAAGTTATTAAAGCTATATTTATTAAAGCCATTAAGCTTATTAGGCTTATTAGGTTTATTAAAACTATTAAACTTATTAGATTAAACCTTTTAAGTCTTTTTTAAATCATATAACTTAAAAATATAAATAATATAAATATATTAGGTAAAAGTTTTAATAGGAAGTATATAAAATTACATTTATATAAGGAAAAGAATTGGAAATAAAATAAGTTAATATTTAAGTTATAGGGTTTATTTTACTAACCTTTTTAAACTTATATCTTAATTAATATTACCTATACTATTATAGTTATAAAATAAGAATATATATATTTAAGTATAATATTTAATTCTTTAATTTTAAGTTTTTCCTAATCCTTTTTATAATAATATATCTTATATACTTTATACTACCTAATAAAAATAATTATAATTATACTTTTAATAATATTAAATATTTTATTTTTAACTTAATATTTAAAGCATTATTATTTAAGTTATTTTTTTTATTATTTTAATAAAGCTTAAACCATAAGTTTAAAAATCTTTATACCTATTTAGCTATAAAAATTTTAGGCTAATTAGAAAAGATTATAATCCTTATAAAGATTTTTAAATATATAATCTAAGGTATTTTTACCTAATTTCTCATTCTATAATTATTAACAAAATATAAAATATTAAATATTTTACTTTTTATTACTTATATATAGGTTAATATTATTAAACTTAACTAATTAAAACATTATATATCTATTATAATTTTTTTCGAATTTTTATAACCACCAATTTTTATTTTACACTATAATAATAAAAAGCTTACTTTAATTACTTACCCTTTTATTATCCCCTCTTTATTTTATTAAATTAGGAAATATTAATATAATAATATTAGCTTTTATATTTAAACTATCCAAGCTAAATAATCTTATATTAATTATATCTATTAATAAAGGTAAAGAAAATGAAGAAAATAAAGAAAAGGTAGTTACTTTAAGCTTTTATATAAGGATTTAAAAGATAATAATTAATATGTAAAAGTTTTAATAGAAAAGACGATTTAAAGACTATAGCTTTAAATAATTTATAAAGGGTTAGTTATTTAAGGAAGATAAGATAAAGAAAGGAAATGGGGTTAAATATATTAAATTTATTTAAATACTTAAAAAGCCATTTATTAGGAAGTATTTAACTAATGCTAGTATATTTATATAATTTTAAAATAAGCTTTATAACTTTATTAATATAATTGGAATTTAGTTAAAGCTTATATTTTTAATTAAAAAACCTCCCTTTAATAAATTCGAAAATAATAAGTTAATTATAAGTAATAATTAGCCTTATACTATTAAAAATATTTATAATACCACTTAAATTAAAAGCACTTTATAAAATTTTTTAACTATAGTGTAAAAGACATTATTTATACTTAGTAAAACTTTTTATCTTATACTTATTAATTTATAAGCCAACTTAAAGTTAAAAGGTATAATTAATAAAGATGATTTTTCCTTATATAAGGTTAAATTATATATAATTATTACATTATTATTAAGCGATTATATATTAAATCGTTATAATTTTTTACCCTTTTTTTTAGGGATATATTTTTATAGCAATAAGATATTATATTAAGTAATAAAAACGTTGGCATATTTTAACGTTTACGTTAAGTATAAAAGCATTTTAAAGTAATTAAATTAAATGGTTAAATAAATATAAGTATATATTAACAATTTAAAACCCATTATAATATTAGGCTTAATATAATTTATAGTTAAATTTTAAATATATTACTTATAACCTTAATACCATTTTCATTTATAATAACTTTAACTTTAAAAATAACATCTAAAATTTAAGGATAGGATATAAAAATATTATATAAAAACCTAACTAATTACCTTATTATAGCTAGCTTTAATATTTATAACCTTTTCCTTTAATTTTAATAACGCTTATTAACAACCTTTTAAAAAAAATAATTAACCATATACCTTATCCCCCTCCTTTACTTTAGCTTATATATACCTAATTATATATTAATAAAAAGGTAATATTTAACTTTATTAAATAAAAAAGTAATACTTAACGTTACTTTTCCTAAAATATTAAAACTTATTTAAAACTATTAGCCTTATAAATAATTAAACCTTATTATACTTATATAAAAAAGTAACTTTTAATGTTACTTTATATTAAATATTAAAGTTTACTTAAAATACTTAGCTTAAAAAGAACTTAAATCTATGTTATACCTTTTTTAAAAGGGTTAAAGTTAAAGTTAAACCTAAGCCACTTAACTAGTAAATAACCTATATATAATAAATATACCATATTTTAATTTAATTGTTTTAAAGGGATAATTTCGCTAGTTTTTAAGTTATATCTTATAGCTTTTATATTTATATTTACATTAACTTTAATTACTACGTTACTATTATTTTTAAAGTTATAAGGAAAGATAGTTAAAAAGCCTAATAAAAAGTTAAATAAGGGAAGCATTTTAAGTTAAGTGAAAAAGGGACAACCTTTTTTCTATAAGTAATTAAAATCTTTAAACTTAAAATTAATATTAATATTATCATTAATATCTTTTCTTTATTTCTTTTTAACCTTAAAATAGTTAAAGTTTTTAAACTTTAAGTTAATATTAACATTTAAATTATTATATATATTTTAATTTATAATATTATAATTTTATAGCGTTAGGTTTTTAATATTACCATCGTTAATATAAACTATGTAAAACGCTTTATTACTTAATATAAAGCATTTCTTAAAAAGGAAGTTAGTAATACTAATAATAAGCTTAAATATAATAAGCAAAACTTGTTATTTTAATTTTATATATATAATTTAAAAATTATATATGCTATCCCTTATATTTTTATGAATTTAAATAACTATCCTTTTATTTAATCTATTTATATTAAAGAATTAAATAGTTATATTATTTAGGATAACTTATGCAAATTAAGCGAAAAGGTATTTAGGGGAAATATTATATAATTGGTATAAGATATAATTTTAATATATTTTAATTAACTTATTTAAATGCCTTCCTTTTTTATAAAGCATATGCGTTATTAACATATAGTTATTATTACATAGCTTAAAAAATAATATAAAAGCTTTTAAATTAAAGGTTTTATATATATTAACATAAAAAAATATAAGGTTACTTAATTTATATATAAAGCTAAGCGTTGTTTATGGGAAAATAGCCTAGGTTTAATTAGGCATAATATACCAACCCATGTTATTTACTTTAAACTAAGGGATTTTAACGTTAAGGATAATATATGCTTTTTTTATACCGTTAATTACTTTTATTATACGGTAATATTTATTGTAATATATTATTATAACGTAAAGCTTAATTAATAATGGTAATTTAAAAGGGACGTTTTTAATAATAAAAAGGTTACATTACGGCGGGAATATATTATTATATAAAAACTTTTAATAAGTAAAGCTTAATATAATTGGATATAAGGTTATATAATATTAATAACTTATTAAAGATTTTAATTTAATAAAATTAACTTATATTAAATATTAATATACGTAAGGTTGTATAAATAATACTTAATTATAGATAAAATGCCATTATTAAAACGTATAATATATAGTACGAGATCGTATAACTAGGATAATAATATAAATAATTAAAAATGCTTTACTCGCTTTTAAACATTTTTAATTAAAAAATAATAAACATAATATATTAAATTATAATTAATACCCTTATTATTTAAAGCTATAAGCTTTAATATTAGGCAAAACCTATTAAAATAAAAGGGATAATAAATTTTAATTAATTAAAAGGCTTTAATTTATAGCTTATTTCCTAAGTGAAATGGGATATTAGGTTAAATTATAGCGATTAAAAACTTTTTAAAATCCATGATTAATTTTTCATTAAAATAGCTTTAATATAAAAGGGCTTTAAAAGATAAATAAAAAGCTAATTTATTTATAATATAATATAATAATTATAATTAACGTTATAAATAATTAACTACTTATATTATTAAAATAAAATTAGAAACGAATTATTATAATTGCGGGTTAATTGGAAAATATATATCGTTTATTTTTAATAACCTTTTATAAAAAAAGGCTTAACTTTTATTTAAAACTTTAATATTAAATAGGTTATATAATACTCACTTTTACACTAGGTTATAAGTAAAATTTAAAAAATAGGACTTTAACTTTATACTTAAATAACTTTATAAATATTAGTTATAATATTATATAATTTAAATAAGAAAATAAATAACTTAAATATATATATTTTAATTTAAATTATATTATTATATAACCTTTATAACTAAAGTTATTCATAGTTAAATTTAAAAAGCTTTTAAAGAAAATCACATAACACTTATTTAATATTTTAATAAAACTTAAAATCTTTAAAAAAGATACTATATAAAAGCTTTAAAAGCCTTAAAAGCCTTAAGGGATATTATATAAGCTTTTTTTAAGGCTTTTTTACTTTAATTTTAAATAGCTTTAGCTATAAATATTACATCATAATATAATTTAAATTAAAATATATATAATTAAATTATTTATATTTTTATCCAAACTATATAATATTATAATTAATATTAATAAAGTTATTTAAATATAAAATTAAATAATATTTTAATAATGGGTTATTTTAAAAGGTGGTAAATATATAATACGATAAACTTTTTAATATTATATAGCTAATTTAGTATTACTTTTTTTAATAAATTAAATATTATAAACCTTAATATTTAAGTTATAAAAAAAGCTTTATATTAATAAATTATTTTAAGAAATAAAGGTTTAATAGGTAAAATATAAGATATTTATGGTATTTTTAAAATCGTTAAATATAGTTATAAATATAACCTTATTATTTTAAAATGCTTTAAACACAATTATAAATGTAACTTTATTATTTTAAAAAGCCTTACTTTAATTGTTATAATTATTTTTAATAATTATATTATTCTTATTAATTTAGGTATTTTAACTTATTTAACTACTTTTATTATTATTAAAAAAGGTAACTAATTTTACCACATCCTATTTAACTAAGCCATTAAAACAAATAGGTAATATATTTATTAGCTTATAAATAATCCCTAAATTATTTAAATATTAAGAACGTTTTAACAAATAACCGCGTAACTTTTTAACTACTTTAAAGTTTAATTTATTAAAATTTTTAAATATTTTTTATAATCTTTTTTTTAGCTTATTAATAAATGATTTACTTTAATGATTATCCATTTTTTCATTATTAAAAGTTAAATATATGTTATAATAATCCCGGAAATAATTAACCATTAATTGGTTTTTATTATTACTATTATACTAGTTATTATTTATTCTTTTATCTTAACCTTAAGGATATAAGGTATTATTATTATTATTTTTATAATATTTATTACTATTTTTATTACCATTATTATTACCATTACCATTATTATTATTATTACCATTTATCCCAAACATATTATTATAACTTAAGTATAAGTTAAGGAACTTAATTTCGCTTAATTTTTATAAATTAACATTTATTTTATCCTTATCATTAAGATATAAAATATGGTTACTTTTCTTATTATTTAATTTTTTTATTATGGGTATATATATAATATAAAATATAAATTATATAAATTAAGTAAAGAAATACTTACGAGGAATTTAATTAATTTTATCTTATTAAAAATTATAATATAATAATATTAATTCCTATAAAAGTTTATATATTTACTTATATATGAATATTTATATATATGTAAATACCCTAATTATTTTATTCTTATTAAACTTTAGAAATGAAATAAGTATATTTTAATTAAAAATTTTATAAATATTTTTATATAATCCTTATATATTTTTTATTAAATTAACTTTAGGTTTAATATTTTTATAATATATTATTATTTAATTCTTATTAAACCATATTTAACATATATTAGGAATTATATAAGCTATTTCCACTTAATTTTAAAATCCACTTAAATAATATATACCTTTATTTTTAAACCTATATAATTAATCTTTAGGAAGATTTGCCTATAACTTTAATAATTAACTATAAAGGTAATATTAGTTCTTAAAGTTTAAAGTAATAACATATTCACACTTTTTATAAATTATTAATAATAAATGCTATTAGAAAAAAAAAATATAAAATAATAAAATATAATAACTTATAATAAATACCCTTATAAGGCTTAGGTATATAAAAGAATATTATTAAAATATTTCCTCTTATAATACCATCTTTTAATTTATTAATAATATTTATTTCTTTACTTAAATCTTTAAATTTAAATAAGAATAGGCACATTTAAGTCATTATAATATTTAAAGGACCACTTTATTAACTATAAGATACGCTTAAAGAACTATTTTTTTAACCGTAAGATATACTTAAAAAATTATTCTCTTAAATGTAAAATAATTTATACTAAAATAATCCAAATTAAAAAGGGTTATTATTTTATAATATTTTAACTTAACTATTATCCTAATAATTCTTAGTTATAATATAACATATATAATAAACTAAATTATAAAAAATATTATTATTATTCGTAAGTATAAATCTTAATAAAGGGCTATATTTTTTAAGATTAGGATAATAAACATTTAAAAAACTAAGGCTATATTTATTTTTACTATTTAAATTTAAAAAAGGTAATATGGCCATTAATTTTTAATCTTTATTAAAATTTCTAACATTATTTAAAAATATTATATTAAATAAAAATTATAAAAGGCTAATAATTAAAGCCATAACATATTAAAATATTATACACGTCATATTAATAACAATTAAAATTAAGGAACTTAATAAAAAAAAAGGATATATACCTTAGAAAATATATATAATTTAATAAATAATTAAGAAAATAAAAAAGGGAATAAAATACTTAAAAATAGCTTTTTAAGGGATAGAATATTTAATAAGGATTTTCTTTTATAGGATCGTATAAATATAACAAGGTAAAATAAAATTATTAACGTTATAAGTAAAGCTTTTTTTTTAATTTAGTTCGCTCCTTTTTAACTTTATATAAACACTTATATAAATATTATTTAAAGATTAATTCTAAGTTTTTAATAAAAAATATATAAGATTTTTATAGCTTATATTTAGGATTATATATATTTTAATATATAAGTATATTACCTTTTAAATAATATATATAAAACTAATATAAAATATTTAATAATATATTATTATATTTTAGATTTAAAACCTTATTTATTATAAATAACTTTTTTATCTTTATAATTAATTTAACTATTTTTTATTTAATATTATATTTAATTTCGCATTTAAAGATATTTAAGATAAAGTTATAACCTTTATTAAAATTTACTTAACTTTTTACTAGTAATATATGTAAATAATTAAAATAGTTAATTAATATTTATTACTTAAATTATTTAAAAAAAACCTTATTCCTTTTTCTTTAAGTAATTAATAAGGGTAAATTATATTATAATATTTTATATTATACTTATTATATTATAACTAAAAATATTTAAATCGATAATAAAAGATTAAATATAAGTAAATTAAAGTATTTATTTCTTTTTAAATCTTTTAAAATATTTTATTTACACTTTAAACCTATTAAAGATTACTTTATTTTTATTAGATAATACTTTTTTTATTATCTTAAATATTTTTAAGGTTAAAACTTTAATCTTTTTTTAATCTTAATATTAATTTTACTTAAACACATTATATTTTATTATACCTTATTTTAATTATTAAGTTTTCCTAAAAACTTTACCTAAGCCTTAATAAAATATAATATTTTACCATTTTTTTTATCCCTTTACTATAAAACCTTTTACGTACGATACGTAATAAGTGCCTTATTATATTATTGGAAATTTAAGCATATTTAAAAAAGCTTATGTAATATTCGAAACGGCTTAGTAATAGCTTAAACTTAATGGTATATGTAAATTTATTAAAGGTAAAAAAAATATTGTTATTTATAATTTAATTAATAATAAGGTTTATTTTTAATCTAATATTTATAAATTTTTTAATAATAATACCTTTATTTTCTTATTAAAGCTTAATAAAAAGGATAATAAATTTTATTTAATTAACCATATATTAATTCCTTTATTAAAGTTAAAGGATTTTAATATAGAAATTATTAAATTATATTATAACATATACTACTTATATATACTTTAAAGCCCCCGAGAATTTTTTTTTACCCATTTCGCCTAAGCATTATTTATAAACTTAATTATTTAAATTTTTACTAATAAAATTAATAAAGATACTAAATATTTTATAAACATTTTAAAAATTATTAATAAAAAATAAATAAGGATTAACAAATAAATAGTAATAAAAGACCTATTACAATTACTATTTAAAATAATTAGTGATTATAAGTAAATCGAATAAAAAGGAAAAAAATATTCTTATAATAAAATTAAAAAAAAAAATCTTAAAGTATTAAATTTAAATATTTATAATAACATTATAATTTACTTTATATATAATAGTAAAATAATTCCAACTAATAACTTTAATAATATTAAATTTAATGATTATAGGTTTAATTATATATCGGAATAATTTAAGTCCTTAAAACCATTTAAATCTTCGAAATTATTTAAGTCTTTATAATTATTTAATAATTACCATTTAAAAGATTTAAATTTACTTAATAAAAAATCTTAAATATTTTATAATAATAATAAGGAGTAAGGTTTATATATTAAATATACTTTTATATTTAATTTATAAACTTTTAACTATAATAATACTAATTATAATAATACTAATTATAATAGTAATAATACTTTATAAAAGGTATTTTCCTTTATTAATATCGCATAAAGATTTACTTATAAAAGTAAAAATACTTTACCAAAAATATTACCTCTTATTAATAAAACCATTAATTAAAATAATAATTTAAATAAAAAGTAAGACTTTTTTAAGGCTTTATATAAGATATTTCCTAAGCACATTTTAAATCTTACCTCTAATATAAAAGGCTATTATTAACCTTTTACATAATTATTAAAGATAATAATAAATTAAGCTTATATAATTAATATATCCATTTGTTTAATATTTGTAAATAACTTATATAAATAATAATAATTAAATATAATATGATTTAATTAGGTTAATTTATTATTTAATACAAAAGGAATTTACTTTATAAGTTTAAGATTAATAAATAAATATATATATGAAAAAAATACAATATTAATCCTAATATTTAAAAATGGTAACATATATGTAATTTAAACTAAAGGACTTTACATAATATAATAAGGCTTTTTAATTACTATTTACTTTCTTAACCAATTTTAATACTTAATAAAAGATATATTAAAATAAAACTTATATTATTAAAATTGCCTTAATTAACTTTTTTAAAGGATATAAGATTTAAATATGTATATAATATACTTTAAAAGTTATTAATAATTATATATAGCTTTTTAAGAAAAACTTATAATAACACATAATTAATAACAATTTCCTATTACTTTTTAAAAAGCAAATACCTTATAAACGTTATAATAACCTAAGTTTAAGAAAGGTTTTAAATTTTAAGTTTTAAGTTATATATTATAATTTAAATATTATAATAAGTTATTAAATAACCTTAAGTAAATAATAATAGCTATTAGTAATATATATAAAAGAATAATACCATTACTACCTTATTTAAAATATTAACATTATTTTATATAATTTACATAATTTATATAATATAATATATGCCTCACTTTTTTAATTTATATATTTTATTAATATAATTTAATTAATTTTAAGATTATATTTTAAGACTTTTAAATTAGCAACTACGTTAACCTTAATTATTATATTATTATTACTTTAAATATTATTTAAAAATATCTTTAAAAAGCTAAATATAAAGCTTACTATTTTATTAAATAGGGGAGGTATTTTAGGCTAAAATATAAAATATAATAAAGGATAAGATAAAAAGCAACCTTTCTTTAGTAAATAGTTATAATTCTTAGCTTTTAAATTAATACTATAATTACTATTAATATTTACCTACTTTTTTTTTACTTTTATAATAGTAAAATCCCATTAATTATTTAAAAGCTTATTTAAATCTTCCTTAACATCCTATTCGTAATAACCTTTTATATTTAAATGCGAATACTTTTTAAAAGTAAAGTTTTAAGTAATAAACATATAACGTGGTACTTAATTTATTAAAGTCATATATATAACTTAAAAGGTTAATCTAATGCTATTATATACATTTTCATAAATAATAATAGCTATTAAATCTATTTTTATAATATTAATAAATTATATAATAAAATTTTCTAAAATAATTTAAGTAAAATAGGTAAATAAATATTTAAGGGAAATACCATATAATTAATATAATAGGTAATTATAATATAACTTATTTAACTTATTTTTAATTTTATTTATTAAATAAAGTAAATAAGATATTAAAATATAACAATTGTTATATAGCTTAAGTAGGAATAAAAATACCTTAAAATTTTATGCTTAATATATATTAATATAAAAAAGTATAAGATTATTAACATTATTTATTTTTTTAAATTTATTTAACAATATAAAATATAGGTTTATATTATTTTCGGTAAACTAAAGCTCCTTAGCCTTTAAAATAATATACACCTTCTTTATATTATTTAAAGCTAATATTATATAGTAGCACTTATTACGTGTAATAATCGCTTTATAACTTTTTATTTACATAAACTTATATATAAGGATTAAAGTAATATTAAGATTTTGCTAGGATAAGGGGAAGTTATTATAAGGGAAAGATTAATAATAAAAGCTTAGTATAATAGGATATAAAATTATAAAATATAATCCTTAAAAATATTTTAATAATAAAAATATAATTTTTTATTACTTACATAGAAAATATAATAAATTATGAAAATAATATATATTTATAAATAAAATATTATTTACTAAATATTTAAAGCAATTGTTAGGTATAAGGATTAACAAAAAGTAAAATTAACTTATTTCTTTTTTAACCTAAACATTATTAACTAAAAAATAATATATATAGTATATTAGATTGTAATTAATACCTTTATTATTAATAATAAAAAATTCTATTAACAACTTATGGTTTATTAAATAATATAAATGTTAAATCTTAACAAAAAAAAGCGTTAAAAATCAAGGTATAATACTTATTATATAAGCTAGGAAAAGATATAATACTATCATAATTATACATTCCTTAAACTTTATATTTAATAAATATTTATAATAATTTTATTAAATTAAATTCTCAAAAAAATAATAAGATTTAATATTAATATAATAATTAGGATTATTATTACAATTAGCTATTAAAGTAATAAAATATACCCATATAAAATAAAACAACCTAATTACTAATCTAATTAAATATAATTATACTAGCTACTATTTTTAATAATAAAGCCATTATTTTTTTTTCTCTTTTCCTTTTATATTATTAATATTTTAAAGCAACATTAAATAGGCTATATAATATTAAAAAATCCACCACACTATATACTTATTACCTTTAACCATTAAAACACTATTTAAATTCATACCTAAATAACTTCGCAAGTATTAATCATAACATTATATAAGTTAAATAAAAAAATAAATATCTTAATTACACACATTCTAAATTTAATTACATTATAATATAATATTTATAACCAAAGTTATTAAAGGTTAAAATAAGAAGGCCTTTAAAAAAAGCTCACATAATACCCCTTCTAACTACCTTTTTGCAATAGGACTTTTAGGGCTTTTAAGGCTTTTATATAACACTTTCTTTAATAATTTTAAGCCCTACGAAAATACTAAAAAAATACCATGTAATCTCCCCTTAAAACCTTTTAACTTTAACCTTAAATAACTTTGGTTATAACTATCATATAATGGTATAACCTAGACTAAAATATATATATTTAAGTTATTTATTTTCTTATTTAAATTATATAATATTACAACTAATACTCGCGAAGTTATTTAGGTATAAAATTAAAACCTCACTTTTTAAATTCTACCTATAACCTAATACAAAAGTAAATATTATACAGCCCATTTAATATTACTTATATTTTATTATAAAATTTATAATATATTATATTTATATAATAAATAATTATTTTAATTTAATTATTTAAAATATTTAAATAATTATTATAATAACTTTAATTAT
>KZ111314.1:0-22307 GCA_002120335.1 Hypoxylon sp. EC38
TTTAAATAATTAAATTAAAATAATTATTTATTATATAAATATAATATATTATAAATTTTATAATAAAATATTAATAATATATAATATATATTATTATTATTAAAAAAATAATATAAAATATTTTAAAAATAATATTTTTTATATTTTTAAACTAATTAAAAAATAAAAATTTAATAAAAATAAAATAAAGTAATTAATTAAAAATATAATAATATAAAAAGAAAAGAGAAAAAAAATAATAGTCTTATTATTAAGGATAGTAGTTAGTATAATTATATTTAATTAAATTAATAATTAAATTATTCCATTTTATATAAATATATTTTATTGTTTTAGTAATTAATTGTAATAATAATCTTAATTATTATATTAATATTAAATCTTATTATTCTTTTAAGAATTTAATTTAATAAAACCATTATAAATATTTATTAGATATAAAGTTTAAGGAATATATAATCATAATAATATTATATTTCTTTTTAGCTTATATAATAGATATTATATTTTAATTTTTAATATTTTTCCTTATTAAGATTTAACATTTATACTATTTAATAAATTATAAATTATTAATGAAATTCTTTGTTATTAATAATGGAGGTATTAATTATAATTTAATATATTATATATATTATCTCTTAATTAATAATATTTAAGTTAAAAAAGAAATAAATTAACTTTATTTTTTATTAATCCTTATACTTAATAATTATTTTAAATATTTAATAAATAATATTTTACTTATAAATATATATTATTTTCATAATCCATTATATCCTTTATATAAGTAATAAAAAATTATACCTTTATTATTAAGATATTTTTAAGAATTATATTTTATAATTTTATATTTTATTATATTAAGCTTCTATTATTAATCTTTCTTTTATAATAATTTCCTTTTATTCTAATAAAATTTCAATATTATTTCAATCCTTATATATAAATTTATATAAGTAGGAAATTATAAAATAATTATTATATATAATAAGTATTATTATATAATATTAGCTTTAAGTAATATAAAAAAAGTATATATTATTTTAAAGGTTAAAAAGCTTTAATTTATTAAGAATAATATGGATTTATATCTTATATTATTAGATAAATTTAAGAAAATAAATAATATTAATAATCTTATACTTTTTTATGTTAATATATATTAGATATAAGATTTTAAAATATTTTTATTTTTATTTAAGTTATGTAATAATTGTTATATTTTAATATTTCATTTATTTTATTTAATAAATAAAATTAAAAATAAGTTAAATAAGTTATATTAACTACCTATTATATTAATTATATAATATTTTTTTTAAATATTTATTTACCTATTTTACTTAAATTATTTTAAAGAGTTTTATTATATAATTTATTAATATTATAAAAATGGATTTAATAGTTATTATTATTTATAAAAATATATATAATAATATTAAATTAACCTTTTAAATTATATATGTGATTTTAATAAATTAAATATTATATTATATATTTATTATTTAAAATTTCATTTTTAAAGAATATTTATATTTAAATATAAAAGGTTATTATAAATAAAATATTAAAGAAAATTTAAATAAACCTTTAAATAGTTAATAAAATTTTGTCATTATAAAAGTAAAGAAAAGGTAAGTAAATATTAATAATAATTATAATATTAATTTAAAAGCTAAAAATTATAGCTATTTATTAGAGAAAGGTTGCTTTTTATCTTACCTTTTATTACATCTTATATTTTAGTTTAAAATACCTTTTTTATTTAACGAAATAGTAGGCTTTATACTTAACTTTTTAAAGATATTTTTAGGTAATATTTAAAGTAATAATAGTATAGTAATTAAGATTAATGTAATTATTAATTTAAAAGTTTTAGGATATAATCTTAAAACTAATTAAATTATATTAATAAAATATATAAATTAGGAAAGTAAGGCATATATTATATTATATAAATTATATAAATTATATAAAATAGTGTTAATATTTTAAATAAAATAATGATAATATTATTCCTTTATATATATTATTAATAATTATTACTATTTATTTAAGGTTATTTAATAGCTTATTATAACATTTAAATTATAATATATAATTTAAAACTTAAGATTTAAAATTTCTTTTAAACTTAGGTTATTATGGCGTTTATAAAATATTTACTTTTTAAAAAGTAATAGGAAATTATTATCAATTATATATTACTATAAGTTTTTCCTAAAAAGCTATATATAATTATTAATAATTTTTAAAGTATATTATATATACATTTAAATTTTATATCCTTTAAAAAAGCTAATTAAAGCAATTTTAATAATATAAATCTTATTTTAATACATCCCTTATTAAGTATTAAAATTGGTTAAAAAAGTAAATAATAATTAAAAAACTTTATTATATTATATAAAGCCTTTTAGCCTAAATTATATACATATTACCATTTTTAAATATTAGGATTAATATTATATCTTCTTTATACATATATTTATTTATTAATTTTAAACTTATAAAGTAAATTCCTTTTATATTAAATAATAAATTAATTTAATTAAACTATATTATATTTAATTACTATTATTTATATAAATTATTTATAAATATTAAATAAATAAATATATTAATTATATAGGCTTAACTTATTATTACTTTTAATAATTATATAAAAGGTTAACAATGGTTTTTTATATTAAAGATAAGATTTAAAATATATTTAAGAAATATTTTACATAAAACTTTAAAAAAGCCTTACTTTTTATTTAAATTATTATTCTAATTAATAATTTTATTAATAAAAGGCAATATTTTTAATAAAATATTTTTATTTTTATAGGTAGATTTTTATATAATATTAATAAGGGAAAACACCTTTTATAAGATATTATTATTATTATAACTAATATTATTATAATTAATATTATTATGGTTAAGAATTTATAAATTAAATATAGGAATATATTTAATATATAAACCTTATTTTTTATTATTATTATAAAATATTTAAAACTTTTTATTAGGTAAATTTAAACCTTTTAAATAATAATTATTAAATAATTATAAAAATTTAAATAATCTTAAGGATTTAAATAATTTTAAAAACTTAAATTATTTTAATATATGATTAAATTTATAATTATTAGATTTAATATTATTAAAAATATTACTTAAAATTATTTTATTATTATATATAAAGTAAATTATAATGTTATTATAAATATTTAAATTTAACATTTTAAAATCTTTTTTTTAATTTTATTATAAAAATATTTCTTTCCTTTCTATTTGATTTACCTATAATTACTAATTATTTTAAATAATAATTATAATAAGTTTTTCATTACCATCCATTTATTAATCCTTATTTATTTTCTATTAGTAATCTTTAAAATGTTTATAAAATATTTGACATTTTTATTAACTTTGTTAATAAAAATTTAAATAATTAAATTTGTAAATAATACTTAAATAAAATAGGTAAAGAAAAATTTTTAGGGGTTTTAAAATATATATAAATAATATATGTTATAATATAATTTAATAATTTTCATATTGGAATTTTTTGATTTTAATAAGAAAATTAATATGTGATTAATTAAATAAAATTTATTATCCTCTTTATTAAGTTTTAGTAAAAAAATAAAGACATTATTGTTAAAAAATTTATAAATATTAAATTAAAAGTAAACCTTATTATTAATTAAATTATAAATAATAATATTTTTTTTATCTTTAATAAATTTATATATGTTATTAAGTTTAAATCATTATTAAGCCATCTTAGGTATTATATAAGCTTTCTTAAGTATATTTAAATTTCTAATAAAAGGTATTTATTATATATTATATATAAAAGATTTTATAATAAGGAAATAAAAAAATGGTAAAATATTATATCTTATTAAGGCTTAAGTAAAGTTTTTAGGAAAACCTAATAATTAAAATAAGGTATAATAAGATATGATATATTTAAGTAAAATTAATATTAAAATTAAGAAAGGATTAAAGTTTTAATCTTAAAAATATTTAAGATAATAAAAAAAGTATTATTTAATAAGAATAAAATAATCTTTAATAAGTTTAAAATGTGGATAAAATATTTTAAAAAATTTAAAAAAAAATGAATATTTTGGTTTATTTATATTTAATCCTTTATTATTAATTTAAATATTCCTAGTTATAATATAATAAGTATAATATAAAATACCATAATATAATTTACCTTTATTAATTATTTAAAAAGAAAAAAGTGGGGTTTTTAAATAATTTAAATAATAAATATTAATTAATTATTTTAATTATTTATACATATTATTAATAAGAAATTAAGTAAATTTTAATAAAGGTTATAACTTTATCTTAAATATCTTTAAATATAAAATCAAATATAATATTAAATAAAAATTAATTAGATTAATTATAAAAATAAAAAAGCTATTTATAATAAATAAGGTTTTAAATTTAAAATATAATAGTATATTATTAAATATTTTATATTAATTCTATATATATTATTTAAAAGGTAATATATTTATATATTAAAATATATATAATCCTAAATATAAGCTATAAAAATCTTATATATCTTTTATTAAAAATCTAAAACTAATCTTTAAATAATATTTATATAAGTATTTATATAAAGCTAAAAAAGAGTAAATTAAATTAAGAGAAAAATCTTACTTATAATATTAATAATTTTATTTTATCTTATTATATTTATATAATTTTATAAAAGAAAATCTTTATTAAATATTTTATTTTTTAAAAAGTTATTTTTAAATATTTTATCCCCTTTTTTATTTTTTTAATCATTTATTAAATTATATATATTTTTTAAGGTATATATTTTTCTTTTTTATTAAATTCTTTAGTTTTAATTATTGTTAATATAATATATATAATATTTTAATATATTATAGCCTTAATTATTAGCCCTTTATAATTTTTATTTAATATAATATTTTTAAACAATGTTAGAAATTTTAATAAGGATTAAAGATTAATGACCATATTATTTTTTTTAAATTTAAATAGTAAAGATAAATATAGCCTTAATTTTTTAAATATTTATTATCTTAATTTTAAAGAATATAGCCCTTTATTAAGATTTATATTTATAAGTAATAATAATATCCTTTATAATTTAATTTATTATATATATTATATTATAATTAGGAATTACTAAATTAATAGTTAAGTTAAAATATTATAAAATAATAACCCTTTTTAATTTAAATTATCTTAGCATAAATTATCTTATATTTAAAAGAATAATTCTTTAAATATATTTTATAATTAAAAGAATAATTTTCTAAATATATTTTATAATTAATAAAATAATCTTTTAAACATTATAATAACTTAACCACACTTATTTCTATTTAAATTTAAAGATTTAAATAAAGAAGTAAATATTATTAATAAATTAAAGGATAATATTATAAAAAGAAATACCTTAATAATATTCTTTTATATACTTAAGCCTTATAAGGATATTTATTATAAGTTATTATATTTTATTATTTTATATTTTCTTTTTTTTAATAATATTTATTATTAATAATTTATAAAAAGTATAAATATATGATTACTTCAAATTTTAAAAATTAATATTACCCTTATAATTAATTATTAAAGCTATAAGTAAACCTTTTTAAAAATTAATTATATAAGCTTAAAGATAAAGATATATATTATTTAAGTAAATTTTAAAATTAAATAAAAATAACTTATATAATTCCTAATATATATTAAATATAATTTAATAAAAATTAAATAATAATATATTATAAAAATATTAAACCTAAAATTAATTTAATAAAAAATATATAAGGATTATATAAAAATATTTATAAAACTTTTAACTAAAATATACTTATTTTATTTTTAAAGCTTAATAAAGATAGGATAATTAGGATATTTATATATATATAAATATTCATATATAAGCAAATATATAAACTTTTATAAAAACTAATATCATTATATTATAATTTTTAATAAAATAAAATTGATTAAATTCTTTATAAATATCTTTTTATTTAATTTATATAATTTATATTTTATATTATATATATACCTATAATAGAAAAACTAAGTAGTAAAAAAAGTAATTATATTTTATATCTTAATAATAAAAATAGAATAAATATTAATTTATAAAAACTAAATAAAACTAAATTTTTTAACTTATACTTAAGTTATAATAATATATTTAAAGTAAATAATAATAATAATGGTAATAATAATAGTAATAAGAATAATAATAAATATTATAAGGATAATAATAATAATACCTTATATCCTTAAAATTAAAATAAGAGAATAAATAATAATTAATATAATAGTAATAATAAAAACTAATTAATAATTAATTATCTTTGGAATTATTATAATATATATTTAATTTTTAATGATAAAGAGATGGATAATTATTAAAGTAAATTATTTATTAATAGGTTAAAAAAAGATTATAAGAAATATTTAAGAATTTTAATAAATTAAATTTTAAAGTAGTTAAGGAGTTATATAATTACTTATTAAAGTATTTTTAATACTTAAATAATTTAAGGGTTATTTATAAATTAATAAACATATTACTTATTCATTTTAATAACTTAATTAAATAAAATATAACAAAATTAATTACCTTTTTTAATAATAATAAAAATAATTAAATAAGTTAAGA
The DNA here is from genome assembly GCA_002120335.1 of Hypoxylon sp. EC38. Classification (NCBI taxonomy): domain Eukaryota; kingdom Fungi; phylum Ascomycota; class Sordariomycetes; order Xylariales; family Hypoxylaceae; genus Hypoxylon; species Hypoxylon sp. EC38. The sequence continues at coordinate 6,692 of KZ111314.1, forward strand.
TATTTAAACTAATAGAAATAATATAACTATTAGGAATAACTATAATAATTAGGGTAAGGTTTTTTAAAATAATAAGGTTATATTTATAATTATGCCTTAAACATTTTAAAATAATAAGGTTATATTTATAATTATATTTAATAATTTTGGAAATATTATAGATATTTTATATTTTACCTATTAAATCTTTATTTTTTAAAATAATTTATTAATATAAAACTTTTTTTATAACTTAAATATTAAAATTTATATTATTTAATTTATTAAAAAAAGTAATATTAAACTAGTTATATAATATTAAAAAGTTTACCACGTTATATACTTACTATCTTTTAAAGTAACCTATTATTAAAATGTTATTCAATTTTACATTTAAATAATTTTGTTAATATTAATTATAACATTATATAATTTAAATAAAAATATAAATAGCTTAATTATACATATTTTAATTTAGGTTATATTATAATATAATATTTATAATTAAAGTTATTTAGGATTAAAATAAAAAAGCCTTAAAAAAAACTTATATAATATCCCTTAAAGTTTTTAAAGCTTTTAAGGCTTTTATATAACACCTTTTTTAAAGATCTTAAGCCTTATTAAAATATTAAATAAATACCATATAACCTCCCCTAAAAACCTTTTAAATTTAATTATAAATAACTTTAATTATAAAGATTATATAATAATATAACTTAAACTAAAGTATATATATTTAAGTTATTTATTTTTTTTATTTAAGTTATATAATATTATAATTAATATTTATAAAATTATTTAAATATAAAATTAAAATCTTACTTTTTAAATTTTACTTATAGCTTAATATAAAAATAAATATTATATAGCTTATTTAATATTAAAATTTTAAATAAAAGCTAAGCCTTTCCTTATAAAGGATTATTAAAAACAAATAATATACATTTTTTAATTAACCCATAATTATAATAATTTATTTTTAATTTTATTTTAATAATATAAGTAATTAATTATTTATAATATTAATTATAATTATTATATTATATTATAAATAAACCAACCTTTTATTTATCCTTTAAAGCCCTTTTATATTAAAGTTATTTTAATGAAAAATTAATTATGGATTTTAAAAAGCTTTTAATTATTATAATCTAACCTAATATCCCATTTTATTTAAAAAATAAGCCATAAATTAAAGCCTTTTAATTAATTAAAATCTATTATCTCTTTTATCCTAATAAATTTTACCTAATATTAAAGCTTATAGCTTTAAATAATAAAGATATTAATTATAATTTAATATATTATATTTATTATCTTTTAATTAAAAATGTTTAAAAATAAGTAAAGTATTTTTAATTATTTATATTATTATCTTAGTTATATAATCTTATATTATACATTATATATTTTAATAATGGTATTTTATTTATAATTAAGTATTACTTATATAATCTTATATATATTAATATTTAATATGGGTTAATTTTATTAAATTAAAATCTTTAATAAATTATTAATATTATATAACTTTATATCCAATTATATTAAACTTTACTTATTAAAAGTTTTTATATAATAATATACTTTTGTTATAATATAGCCTTTCTATCGCTAAAAATATCCCTTTTAAATTATCATTATTAATTAAGTCTTATATTATAATAATACATTATAATAAATATTATTATATAATAAAAATAATTAATAATATAAAAAAAGCATATATTATCTTTAATATTAAAATCCTCTAATTTAAAATAAATAATATAGGTTAATATATTATATTTAATTAAGTTTAAGTTATTTTTTTATAAATAATATTTAACTTTATATATAAATTAAATAATCTTATATTTTTTTATGTTAATATATATAAAATCTTTAATTTAAAAGTTTTTATATTATTCCTTAAATTATATAATAATAATTGTGTACTAATAATATATATATTTTATAAAAAGGGAAAATATTTAAATAAATTAATTAAGATATATTAAAATTATATTTTATATTAATTATATAATATTTTTTTAAATATCTTTTCGCTTAGTTTATATAAGCTATTTTAAATAATATAACTACCTAATTTTTTAATATAAATAAATTAAATAAGAAAATAATTATTTAAATTTATAAAAATATAAGGGATAACATATATAATTCCTAAATTATATATATAAAATTAAGGTAATAAGTTTTATTTATTATATTTAAGCCTATTATTAACATTATTAACTCCCCTTTTAAAAAATACTTTATATTAGGTAATAAAATGCCTCATATAATTTATACCAACAATAATAATATTAAAGACTTAATATTATAAGATTATAATACCATAAATTAGGATATATATAATAATTTAAATATTAATATTAATTTAAAATTTAAGAATTTTAACTATTTTAGGGTTAAAAAGAAATAAAGAAAAGATATTAATAATAATATTAATATTAACTTTAAATTTAAAAATTTTAATTATTTATAAAAAAAATTATCCCCTTTTTATTTAACTTAAAACACCTCCCTTACCTAATTTTTTATTAAGCTTTTTAACTATTCTTTTTTATAACTTTAAGAATAATAATAATATAGCAACTAAAGTTAATATAAATATAAATATAAAGGTTATAAAATATAACCTAAAAATTAGTAAAATTATTCCTTTAAAATGGTTAAATTAGGATATAATATATTTATTATATATAAGTTATTTATTAATTAAATGGTTTAAGTTTAGCTTTAGCTTTAACTTTTTTAAAAAAGGTATAATATAAATTTAAGTTTTTTTTAAGCTAAATGTTTTAAGTAAATTTTAATATTTAATATAAGGTAATATTAAGAGTTGCTTTTTTATATAAATATAATAAGGTTTAATTATTTATAAAACTAATAATTTTAAATAAGCTTTAACATTTTGGAAAAGGTAATATTAAATATTATTCCCTTATTTAATAAAATTAAATATTACCTTTTTACTAATATATAATTAAATATATATAAATTAAAATAAAAAAAGGGGATAAGATATGTAATTAACCACTTTCTTTAAAAAATTATTAATAAATATTATTAAAATTAATGGAAAAGGTTATAAATGTTAAAGTTAATTATAATAAAATAATTAATTAGGTTTTTATATAATATCTTTATATCCTATCCTTAAATCTTAAATATTATCTTTAAAATTAAAATTATTATAAATAAAAATAATATTAAAATTATAGGTAATATATTTAAAATTTAGCTATAAATTATATTAGATTTAATATTATAATAGGTTTTAAATTGTTAATATATATTTATATTTATTTAACCATTTAATTTAATTACTTTAAAATACTTTTATACCTAATATAAATATTAAAATATATTAACATTTTTATCATTTAATATAATACCCCATTATTATAAAAATATATCCTTAAAGAAAAAGGTAAGAAATTATAATGATTTAATATATAACCATTTAATAATAATATAATAATTATATATAACCTAACCTTATATAAGAAAAAATTACTTTTATTAATTATATCCTTTAATTTTAAGCTGGCTTATAAATTAGTAAATATAAAATAAAAAGTCTTATTAAGTATAAGTAATACCTTTTATACTATAGTTAAAAAGTTTTATAAAATGCTTTTAATTTAAATAATATCGCAAATATTTTTAATAATATAAAACTAATTACCACTTATAATTAACTTATTATTTTTAAATTTACCAAAGGAAAGCTTTTTAATTAAAGATATAAGCTTTAACCAAATTTTAGTTATATTAATAAGGTTATAAAACTTATCTTAAAATTATATAAATATATTAGTATTAGTTAAATGTTTTTTAATAAATGGCTTTTTAAATACTTAAATAAATCTAATATACTTAACTTTATTTCTTTTCTTTACCTTATCCTTTTTAAATAACTAACCCTTTATAAACTATTTAAAGTTATAACCTTTAAATTATCTTTTTTATTAAAACTTTTATATATTAATTATTATCTTTTAAATTCTTATATAATGGCTTAAAGTAACTACCTCTTTTTTATCTTTTTTATTTTTTTTACCTTTATTAGTAAATATAATTAATATAAGATCATTTAGTTTAAATAGTTTAAATATAAAGGCTAATATTATTATATTAATATTTCCTAATTTAATAGGATAAAAAGGGATAATAAAGGGGTAAATAATTAAAGTAAGCTTTTTATTATTATAGTATAAAATAAGAATTAATAATTATAAAAATTTAAAAAAAATTATAATAAATATATAATGCTTTAATTAACTAAGTTTAATAATATTAATTTATACATAAATAATAAAAAATAAGATATTTAATATTTTATATTTTACTAATAATTATAAAATAAAAAATTAAGTAAAAATATTTTAAATTATATATTTAAAAATCTTTATAAAAATTATAATCCTTTTTAATTAGCTTAAAATTTTTATAATTAAATAGATATAAAGATTTTTAAATTTATGGTTTAAGCTTTATTAAAATAATAAAGAAAATAACTTAAATAATAATACTTTAAATATTAAATTAAAAATAAAATATTTAATATTATATTTAAATATATATATTCCCATTTTATAATTATAATAGTATGGGTGGTATTAATTAAGATATAAATTGAAAAAGGTTAGTAAAATAAATCTTATAACTTAAACATTAACTTACTTTATTTCTAATTTTTTTCCCCATATAAATATAATTTTATATATTTTTTATTAAAACTTTTATTTAATATATTTATATTATTTACATTTTTAAGCTATATAATTTAAAAAAGATTTAAAAGGTTTAATCTAATAAGTTTAATAATTTTAATAAGTTTAATAAACCTAATAAACTTAATAGCTTTAATAAATATAGCTTTAATAACCTTAATAAATTTAATAAACTTAATGGATTTAATGATTTTAAAGTTTAAAAAAGTTTTATAAATAATGTTTTTATTAACCTAACTAGCTTAAATACCTTAAATCTTTTAAAATCCCTAAAATTCCTAAGTACCTTAAATTCTTTAAAATCCCTAATATTTTTAAACTCTTTTATTTTACATATAATTTAGCTTATTATATATATAACTTAATTTTAGCCCATTATATATATAACTTAATTTAAACCAACTTTATATTTAAATTAATCTTAATTAATTATATATATAACTTAATTTTAGCTAATTTAATATACCATTAAATTAACTTTAAAATAATATAATTAAAACTTATTTATAAAAGTTATTTATTCCTTTTTAAGAAAATAACATTTAAGATTACTTATTAATTTTTCTTAATCTTTTTAAGTATTAAGGTAATAATAATATAAAAATATATTATTATTATTTATAATTATATAAATATTATATAAACTAAGCTAAATTTAATACCTTTTAAATTATATAAAAATAACATCCTTTTTTTATAAATAAGATATTTTTTATTTTTAATAAAATTAAAAATTATATAAAACGTTTTTATATAATTTATAATACTACTTATTTATTATTAAACAAATAGATTATTATTAGTAAATATTAGATTTTACCATTTCTTTTTAAAAACTTAACTTATATAATAATTTCCTTTCTTTCCTTTTAAAAAAATGGGAATATAAAAAAGATATTATAGAACATTTTTATAAATTATTAAATAAGGGAAGATTAAAATTTATAAAATATCTCTTTATAAATATAACTTATAAATTTTATAAAAGTTAACTTATTATAATTAAGCTTTTAAATTAAAATAAGGTTTTTTAATAAATATTAAAATATAACTTAACTAGGCTATTATAAAAGAATTATTATAAAATATAAATATAATAAAAAAATATAAGTTATATATGTTTAAATAAAAGTTTTATTATAACATTATTATTTATATTAAATGGATTAAATTAAATAAAGTGATTAAATATGATTAAGTAAGCTTTTTAAGCTATTTATTATATAATATAAACCACTTTTTAAAGTTTTTACCAATCTAATTAAATTAATTAAAGGTATAAAATTAGAAATAAACTTTTATTTAATATTAAATTAACCTTAACAAATTAATTAATATATTTATATAATTAGGTAAAATAGAAATTATAAATTTAAAAGTTAATTTTATTAAAGTATATAAAATCCTAAGAAATTAAAATAGTATAATTATTTTAGCTCTTTCCTAATTACCTTAGCTTTTAGCGAATTAAAGGTTAATTTTAAATTAATAAATATATTTATAAGGTTTTTATATATATTATAATACCTAATTCCTTATATTATAAATCCCTAAAGGTTTATTAGTTCCTTAAATCGGTTTATAATATAAATTATTTAACATAAAAATTAAAACTATTTATCGATTTTATATTAATTTTTTTTATAAATTTAATCTTAAAGTTTACCTTATTTATCTTATAAAAATATTAATAAGCTACATCTTTTAAGTTTTAATTTAAAAGCTATATAATATTATAATATAAATTCTTTTTTAAAGTAAGGTTAAATATGTTTAAGTTTAATTGTATTAATTAAATTAGTAAATATATTAACATATTAATTCCCCTTAAAAAATCCTATTAAAAAGGAAAAAGTTTTATTTAAATATATATATATTAATATAAACAAATATTAATATTAATATAAATATAATTAAAAGTACATTTAAGCTTTATTAAATATGATTTTTTAGTTAAATTGGATTCGTTATTTTAGGTAATATTTTAAGGTTATAATTAAAAAGGTTAAGTATATTATATATATATAATATAAACACCCTTAAAATGACTTATACCTTATTAAAAATAAAAAAACCTTATAAGCGATTTTATAATAAAACGCCTTATTATAATATTATATATTTAACATTAATAAAAAAAAATAACTTATTTATTTCCTAAACCTTATAAATTTTAATGGTTGAAAATATATAAGAAATACTTATAATTAATTAGCTTTAATAAATATATAAAATAATCTTTATTATTATTATTAAAGCTATTTAATAATTTAAATATTAGTAATTATTTATTAGGTTAAGATATATTTATTTTAAGTATTATTTACATTTATTTTAAATTAAAGTTTATATTTATTTTCATTTAACCTTATATTCCTTTAAGTAATATTTAACTTATTTATATCCTATTATATTTAATTAGGATTATATTAAAGTTAATTAAGCTTTTTATAATATTATTTAACTTTATTATAAAATATTTCATTTAATAATAATCTTAGATTTTTTCCTTTAATCTTATATTGTTTTAAATAATCGTTTAAACTAATATAACTATTTTTATATGGTTTAAAGTTATTATGGCTAATAAGTTATAATAAATATTACGTAAATTATTTATTACATATTTAACATATATTTAATATTAAAAAGCTATTAAGGTTATACTTAATTAAAGGCTTTTTAAACTTATATACTAATTACATTAATTTAACGTTTAGCTTATTATAAATATTTATAACATAATTTTAAATACTAATATTACTTACATTTAATTATATATAATAAATATAACCTATTATAATATAATTCTTACTTAATTAAAATTTAATTTAATAATTATTCTATTATTTTATAAATTAAATATATTCTTTCCTAATAATGTTATTATATATAATATAAAGCATTACTTAATCCATAATTTCGTTTTTATTAAAAAGGCCTTATTTAATTAAAATTTTAAAATAACCTTATATTAATTATTAATTTAAATTTAAATCACTATAATTTATATACCTGTAAATAGGTTTAGGTAATATATAATTTAATACCTTATTATACTTTTTAATAATTATACTTATTATTGTTTAATCTTTTTATTTTTCTTATTAATCCCTTATTTATAAAATTTTATAATATAATTACCTTAGTATTATTTAATTATTATATTATTTAAATTAATTATAACCACTTTTAATTTACTAAAATTAACCAAATAAAGCTATACTTAAACCATAAAAGGTATTTTAACTTTATAATTTATTTAAGTCTAAAATAATTAAAAGCTTAACTTAATAATAATAAAAAAATATTAATTTAATATATTAATGAATAAAAAATTAAATTAACTAATATTAATCTATAATATTTTATAAGAATATATATTAATATTAACATAAATTTTAAAACTAATAAAATAAAGTTTTTAATACCTATTTATAAATTATATAAAGTTTAAATTAGAAATTAAAAAGATTATATTTTATAAGTTTTATTTAAATTACTTCCTTTCTTTATATTATTATATAGTTTATAAATACCATTAGTAATATTCCTTATAAGCTATATTTTTTATAATATTTAACTTTAAATATCTTTAAACTAATTTATAAATTTAATCTTAATTTAAATTTCTAAAAAAGCTTATTACTTTATTATATTACTTAAAAAAATAATATAGTTAAGCCTAGGTGTATACTTTTTTAATTAAACTTATTATCCTTTTTATTATATTATTTCTAAGGCGGATTTAAATAATAAAGGAAATGTTAATATTAAATCCTTATATATTATATAATTGTTTAAAAATCTCCTTATTATAAATATTTTAATAATATATAAAGTATTATATATATTTTATAAGCTTAGTTAAATAATTAATTAACTTATAATAACTCATTTATTATTATTATAACCTATATTTAAAGAATTATTATAAGATATTAATTTTAAATTATTTCTTTTTTAAATATATAATAATATTAAAATATAACATTTTTACTTTAAAAAGTTTAAAGATATTAGCTTTAATAGTGTTAATATTTCATTTCTTTTAATATAACTTTTACTTTATTAAATGTTATTAAAGTGTTTATTAATTAGTGTGAAAATTATATTTATTTTTAAGCTTTTAAATAATCTTTGCTTATAAGATTTAATTATTAAAATATTATCGTATAATTTAATTTTTAAAAGGCTTAAAGTTAGCTTAAATTAATGATATATTAACTTAATTAATAATTTATAATTAATAAATAAGATTATTATTAAGAGATAAAAAAAAGCTATTTAAAAGCTATATAAGAAATAAAAATATAAGCTAATATCTTTAATATTAAGTTATATATATTATGGTTAAAAGCTTTTACTTTATATAAATAACCGGTTTTTATATGTTTTAAATCATTTTTAACTTAACCTTTTTTTTATATAATTAAAATATTATTATTGGTTAATCCGAAATTTGCAAATGTTATAATTAAATCTTATAACATTAACTACTTACCTTAACACTTTTAACTTTTTTAATATAAATAATTTATTAAACTACTTAACTTTTTTTTCAAAAAAATTTTTCTAATAAGATTTTAAAATTTCACTTCCTTAAATAAAAGAATACTACTTATTTAAAATAAAGAAAAGAAAAATAACCTTAATTAAATATGTAGGATTAATTAAAGCTATACCTTATTTAACAATTTATTAGTTTTAATCTCTAATTTAATTAAGTTTAATAATATAATTTAAAATTTATAAGATTAAATAAGGATATTTATAATAATTATTAAGGATATATTACCATTATTACTTTATAAGTTTATTTACTTATTTAAATATATATTTTAAAAAATTAAAAACTTTTTTAAATTAAGTTAAAAATCTTTTCATATATTTCCCAATTATAATAAAATAATTATAATCATTCTTAAACTTTATTAAAAGTTTAAGTAAATTAAGTTTTTTTTAAAAACTTAATTAATCATTTACTTTTTAAAAACTTAAATAAAGTAATTATTCCCAATCTTTTAAAATATCTTATTTAAAATTTCTAAGGGAGGCTTTAGGTTAAAGAAAAAATATATGAAATATTATTTTCATTTATTATTAAAAAACAAATATATTTTCTTTATTAAGGAAGTTATTAATTAAGGTTATTTCTTTTTAATGGGATATTTTAAAACTAATATTAAAAACAAAAAAATTCTAAAATATACCCATTATAATAAAAAATTTATTACCTAATAAATTACTTAAACATTTTCATTTAAAGGATTTTAACATTTAGGTAAAAAATTTAAACTTATAATAAAAAAGGTAGATTTATATATGATTAAAAATATTATCTAATACTATTAAAAAATATTTATTTTAATATATATTAAAACCTTTTTAATTAAAGTAAAAAGGGTAATATTATTAACGTATATTATAATTTCCTTAATTATAGTTAAAATAAAACCTATTACTATAATTAAAAGGGGTAAATAAATTTAATATAATAACTTACTTTTCTTATAAACTTATTATAAAGATTTGTTATATAATTTAATTAATTTATATTATACTTTAATAATTATTTTAATAATAATGATTATATATATTAACTTTCTTAGTTTAATAATATTTTAGAATAAATTTCATTATATATATATTCATTAGTTTTAATAGCTTTTTCTTAATCTTAATATTTAATCTTTTTAAGTAATAAACTATATAATAAAGGTTTTATTAAAACTATTTTAATATAATATATAACCCTTTTATTAACTAATTTGATTTAAGTTAGTAAGATTTAACCCTTTAAGTACACTTTTTAATATTAATTAGTTTTTTATATAAGGCGTTATTAAATTTAATTAAATTTATTAGCTATTTATTCCTATATTAATTATATGTATTTTTTATTAAAATATAAATAACTAATAATATTAGCTTTATAAGGTATTATGTGATAAAGTAAAAATAACAAATTAATTAGTAATTATATTTAATAAAATCGTTAAAGGTATATTTAATGATATTTACCTATTATTACATATATAATATTAATCTTAAAAAGGAATAAAAAGAATTAAAATCTTATCTTATAAGACTTAATATTTACCTCATTAATTTTTAATTGGTATAAGGCTAATTTTAAAACTTTTAATATAAAGTTATCCTTTTTATTATTATTTAATTTAAATTTTTAACTAATATTATTTAAATTAAATCTTTTTTTACTTTTTATTATTTACCTTTTTAATTATTTAAAGATGGCTTATTATAATATATATAAGGAAAATAATAAATAAATATTACCTAATATATATAAAGTTAAAGATAATCTATCTTATAAAAAAATTATTTAATTTAATAATAAAGTAAATCATATTATTTACTTTTTTTACCATTTACCTTTCTATATAATTATTATAAATAAATAAAAAAAGGAATATAATAATATAAATAATTTATAATATTCCCAAAAACTTTTAACCTATTTTTAAAGGCTTTTATAACCTTTTCCTAGGCCTTTTTCTATTATATATTATAATATAAATATTATTTACTATATAAGTTAAAATAAGTTCTAATATATATAACCTTTTATTAACTTTATTAAAAATAATAAAGTTAAATATGTATTATTATTTATACCTAATAATATTTTATTAGTTAATATTAATACCATTATTAATAACATATTATTTAATTATAAAAAAGTAAAGAAAATAAATATTAAATAATAAATAATAAAATTTTCATATTATATATAAAATAATATAATAATTAAGTTATAAATTAATATATATTCTTATTAATATTATATTAATAAAAAAGGTGTTAAGGCTATATTAATATTAATAATTAAGCTTATATAATATAAGTTTAATTAAGGCTTAATTTAAAAATTAATTTAATAATTATATTTTAAGGGTTATTAATATTTTTATCCTTTATATAACAAAAAATATCTCTTACTTTTTATAAGATTAACTTATTTAAAATATTATTTTAAAATATAAATCTAATAAGTTAATATTTTATATTAAAGTTAGCTTTAATATAAAATTTATTTTTTATTTAAAAATAATTTAAATGTTTAAAATTAATATAATATAGCTTAAAAATATAATAATATAATGATAAGATTTTTATTTAATAAAGATATAATATCTTAGAAATTTGTTAAAAATATTATTAAAAAAAATTATAATATTTATATTATTATATATTAAAAATAAATTTTACCTTTAATTAAATAATTTAGGGCTAAATTTATCCTAGTCTTAATTATGTTAATAAAGTTATAGGATAAAAAAGGTAATAATAATTCCCTATTTATTAATAAGAATAAGTAATAATATTTGGGAAAGATTTATTATAAATATAGTTTTTAACTACCTTATCTTATTATACTAAATGGGAATTAAGTTAAAAAAGAAAATAACCTATTTATAAATAATGATAAAAAAGAATAGTTAATATAGGTTTAAGTTAGGAAAATATTCCATTACTTTCCTTTACTTATTTTAAATATATTAATATATAAGTGGGTAAAAAAATTAAATAATAATTCATTTATTAATAATAATAAATAAGAGCGTATAATATAATGTTAATTTAAAGTAATATTTATTATATCTTCTTTTAATTTAGTTATATTAGTAAAAGAATAGGTTATAAAAGTAAATAATAACTTAAACCATATATTATAAGGTTATATTTAAGTATATAATAAAATAATAAGCTTTATTTAAAACTATATTATTAACCTAATTATTAACATTTAATAAAAAAAATAAATCTTAAAGCATATATTTTATTAGAAAAAATTATTAACCTTAATTTAGATTTAAATAAGTTTTTAAATATTTAAATTATTATTAAAATAAAAAAGTGAAATTCCTTATCTTATAAGTTTAAATAATTGATAAATAATAATTCTATAATATTAATATAAGAAAAGGATTAAGATATAATTATTAAAAAAGAATTAATTTTAATTTATAACTTAAGGCTAATAATATAAAGAAAAAGTTCTTTTATATCTTTTAATAATTAAAATAAAATTAAATAAATTAAAGAAAATATATAAAGAAAATTGTCTATTATTTTATTTAAAATTAAAAAGGAAAATGTATTAGTGTTTAATGTTATAAATATATTTTTTATAAAATAAAATAATATTTCTTTATAAGTATATAACTTTTTTAACACATAAGGATATTATATAAATAAGCCTTTTTTATATATTAATATTAGTGATTTTTTAATATTTACCTTAATATTTAATAATAACATTATTTTAATAATATTAAATAACCTATTTCCTATATTATTTTTTCTTAAATACCCATTATTACCTAATATATTTAAAAAATGAAAAGCTAATTAATTATTTACTAAGCTAATAAATAAGAATAAGTTTATAACCTATTAAAAAGCTTAAGATTTACAAATGGCTAATATAACCACTAATACAAAACCTTATATTAATTTGTAAAAAAATTAAAGGATTAAAATATTTTAAATTTTTAAAAAAATATTAAATTATATATATAATATTTATTAATAATTATTATATTAATATCCTTATTATATATCCCTTCCTATCCTTTTAAATATATATAATTTAGTAAAGATTTTATAAAGAATTAAATTAAAAATAATATTATCTTTATTTAATAATACCTTATTATTATAATGTTAAATATAAGCTTATTTAAAGCAATTTATAGGAATCATTAGAATATTATTATATATGCTTTTAAATTAAAATTTTAAAATACACTTAATACCTTTTTTTTATAATTTTAAAGTAATAAAATAGGAATAGCTTTAATTAGGTTAAAAGTAAGGTAATTAATAATAACTTTTATTTAAATAATAATCTTAAAAATATTTATAATAATAATTAAGGAAATAACATAATTTAATAAAGATTTATATATTAATATAAGTAAGTATATTTTAATTATAAATAATTATTTAAAATAAATATTAGTTATATTTTAGCTTAAATATATTAATATTTATATCTTTATTTAAGGAGTTTTTTACCTTCTTTTATTTATATTCTATTATTTTTTTAAAACTTTTTAATATATAAAAACATTATTATCCAAATATTTATTTTAATAATCTTAAAATTATACAACTAAATATAGGCTTTTTAAAATTTACTTATAAATAAAGAAATTTATTATTAATAAGGCCATTTTTAATACTTAAATATTTATAATAATAAAAGAAATAATTAAAATTATTAATCCTAAAATAATTAAGGAAAGATATTATTATATATATTAATAATATAATTATTTTATTTACTTTTAAAAGAAAAGAGAAAAAAATACTATATTATATTAGAAATAAATATTTAAGGAAACTTATTTTAATATTTATATAATATACCTAATATTTTTTATTATTTTTAAAACTATAAAAGATGATATAATTAATAATAGAATAGCTTTTAATAATTACTAATCATATCTTTTTACCTTTGCTTAAGTAATGATTTTAAGGCTATTAATTAATTATAATAACTTTAATAATAAATATTAAATATATAATAAAAGAAGTTATTAAAATCCTTTTTTATCTTTAGCTGGAAATCATTTATTTCTTTTATATAATAGAATATTAATAATTATAAGTTATTAATATTTAATATAAATTATATAATAAAGAACTTTATAAAATAATCATTAAATATAAAACTAAAAATAATATTTTCCTTTTATAAATGATTATTATTTAAACTTATAAATATAAAAATATTACCAATAAGTTAATTTATTATACCTATTATATTACCTAATACATATTTAATTTCTATAAATAAATAAAATAATATTAAGCTTTTATAATTAATTATTAAATTATTTTGGTTATTAATAAGGTTTATTATAATAATTAGCATATAATATCTATTAAATATCCTAATATTATATTTAAAAATTTTATTAAATTTAAGAACTTTTAGCCTTATAAAAGATTTATAAAGATAATATTTAAAGAATTTATCTTTGCTATATTTTAGAAGTAGATTAATCTTAAAGAAATTAAGCTTAAAATGGTAGATTATAATAGCTTTTAAAGTATCCTTATTTAAAAATTTAAAATCTTTTTTATTTATAAAAGTATTAAACTTATGCTTTAACCATTCTTTAATAAATGGTTTCTTATTATATATTATAAGTATTAAATCTTTTAATATAAGGGGATTAATTAATTAAATTTAAGTTATAAATGTAATTATTTAATTTAAAGTTTAAATTATAAAAAGATTATTAAAATCTATAATAAAAATATTTATTATATTAAAATAATTCCAATATTCTTATAATTTAATATTAATCTTCTTTAATACTTAAAACTTTTTTAACATTTCGGATTTACAAAGATTTATTTCATTAAATAAGGCTAGGTTTAATTTAATTAAGGTTTTTAAAAATTTTAAAAATACCTTAAGATTTAACTAATTTAAGTTAAAAGATTAAAGCCATATAATAATAAAATTAAAAAGAAAGTTATAAGGAATAAATTTCTTAATAATTAAATTAAAATAATTAAGAAATAGTATAAAATAATTACTTATAAGAAAAGATAATAATATAAAATTGGTTATTATAAAATTAACCTTAAAATAAAAAATATTTTTTTAAAAAGTTAACATAATAAATATTATTAAAAAAGTATTATTTTTAAGGGAGATTATTTAAAAGGTGGTTAATTTATAAAATATTAATAAAGATAAATATATTTAATAAAAAGCTTATATTAGAAAAAGAATAAATTTGGGAATATTTATTATTAAACTTAAATCTTAATATTATTAATATATTTATTTCCCATTATTTTATTAATATAATAATTAAATATATATATTTAATATTAAA
>KZ111315.1:0-21342 GCA_002120335.1 Hypoxylon sp. EC38
CGTATTTTATTTTATTTTAATTAAAATAAATTATAAAAAAATATTTTAAATATTTTAAGTTATTTATTATTATTTTAAATATATTATAAATTAATTTAATTTTAATAATTCTTTTACGTTATTATTAATAATTATTTATTAAATAATAGTTATTTTTTATAAAACTTTTAAAGGTAATATTTATATTTTATTTTATTTTAAAAATTTATTTTTTAAACTTTTTTTAATATTTCTTAACCTTATAAAGGCTATTATATCGAATTAAAAAAACTTTATTAAAAATTTCTTATCGCGGGAATTTTAATTATTAATTACTTTGAAAATTTAAGATATAATAATGGGATAAAAGCTATAATAAAAGCTATGGTAAGAGTTGTGATAAATATAGTAAATGTGATCGGATTTGTATATATGTGGTAACGTTATATTTATATTATTATACTTTATATATATGAATAAGTTATATAAATAGGAAATTACGAGAAAATATAAAAAAGCTTTAACTAATTAATATATTTCATTACTTAGGTAGGTAGTTATTACTTATTTATAACTTTTCTAGCCACTTTAATATTAAACTTATAAGATATAATAATATATATATATATATTTATGATATATTTATATTCCTCTTAACCTATTTATATTACTTAATTTATATATTAATTTTCATTTCAACTTAGCTAGTAATAAAATCTTTACTTAAAATAGAAAAGCAAATCTATATAAATTTATAAGATATATATTAAAATATTAAAGTATATATATATTTAGCCTTTTATTTACTTTTGTAATATGTATATATAAGCTTAGAAATAGTTAAGACTAATCATATATATGTTAACCTTATAGCTTTACTTTACTTATAATAGTTTTTTTTTAGCTTTTATATTCCTATGAATTACTTTTCTCCTTCCCTTTAATATAATTATTTATCGATTATAACTCTCGCGTTAAAGTATTTACTATATTATGTCTTTTACTTTATTTTATACCTATATTTCCTCGCCTTTAATTAAAGTGATATTTTTATTCGCCATATTTTATTTTTCTTCGTACCATATTAATAACTTAATTAACAATAAAAATGGGTTTAATAGCTTTATTTTAATAAACCTAATAAGGTATTTAACAACTTAAGGCCATGCTAATAGTAATTAACTTGGTATTCATTTAAATTTAAATCATTAATTAAACCTTATTAATTCTTTCATTAATAATAATTATAATTATTCCCCTTAAAATTATTTCCCTAATGCCTTTAGCCTTCCCAATAACTAATGTTATATTGTTAATTCTATCTTATATCCTTAAGTGATTCTTAATACTAACCCTATTATTTTTAAAGATTTAGCTAATAAAAATATTAATATATATATATCCTATATATTTGTTATTAAGTATAGAAATAACAATATATTTAATATATTATACCTATTATTTAACCTATTTAACACTTGCTAATTACCTACTTTTAGTATTAAATATTTTTTATCCGTTAGTGCTATTATTAGCAAGTAACCTACTAATTTAACTCCTTATTTTAACCTTACTACTTATAAATCTAAGCTAAAGTAATAAAAGAGGAATATTTATAAACTATTTTAAATATTTAACCTCCCTATTAATACTAACGATATAAATAAAGGTACTAAAGAAAATGAGAAAAAAACTAATAATTAAAATAATAAGAATAAAAAATATTAAAATTGATTATATTAATTAAGTCACAAAGGGAATAAATATTTCAAAACCTATAACCCTTAATAGATTAGCATCGCCGATATCTTTCTTAACTTATAAGACTTAAAAAGCTTTTATAAAAAGGATATAAATATAACCATATCTATATTAATTAATATTTTCAACTATTTAAAATATCTAATATTAAAAAATATAAAAGTTTAAAAATTTATTTAAAAGATATAAGCAAAAGCTATACTTTAATAAACTTTTATAGTTACTCTTCTTTAACCTCTTTTCTAATTAATTATAATTTTCTCTTATTAATATAATAAAGTTAAAATAAGCATAAAATATATAAATATTAAGTATATTAAACTAAGTATAAAAATATCCTTAATAATATAAAATTGTTAATAAAATAAAGGCATAATAGGTGGTAACGTTATTAGCTTAAATTTACCTATAAGAAATGAATTTAATTGTTACCATATAATTTAAAAATTAATAATATAAAAAATCTTTATATATATTAAATATGGGGTTTTTTATATTATATAATACACTTATATAAAGGAAATATAAATATATATAAATAATATTATTATATAAAAGATTAAGCTTTAATAACTTTAATAGCTTTAATGGCTTTAATACTTTTTAAAGCCCCTTATAGCCTTTATACCTAGCTTTACTTAGGTACTTAATAGCTTTAAGTTAATAGCTTTAGTTTAAAATACCAAAAATTCCACCTTTATTTTAATTTATTAATTGTTTACAAATGTTAGATTTAATTTAATAAAATTAAATAAATGAATAAATCTTTTAATTATATATATTATAACTTAAATTAAATACTTATATAATTAATATTTATAAAGTTATTTAAGTTTAAAGCATAAGTAATTTTTAAATATGATTTGATTATATCATTAATTTTTAAAATATTAACGGGTTAACTTATTATAATAAGGTGTAAAATATCCTCGATATAAGGTAGAAGGATAAGCGTTAATAAATTATTATTATATCGCATCTAGTTTAAAGTAACCTTATTATATCCTTTATATATTTACTTTATATATAATATATATTAAAGGGCCTTTTTAATAAGTATATTAGGTAATAATATGTTTAATAAATGTGGTTTAATTAATAAGGCTGTTAGTATTTAAATAAAAGATTAAAAAATTAAACTTATTTTTATTAGTTAAAAACGTTATTATTAAGGCTTTTAAAGAAATAAATTATGGCATTTAATAAATTAATAAATTATTTAATTTAATTAATAATTAGTTAAGTATAACTTAATTAAATCATTAAATTTTAGTTAAGATATTTATTAGTAGTTAGTATAATTAAATATTACCTATTTTATTAAGGCTTTTTAAACCACTTAATAAATTTATAAAGCTTTGAAAATAATGTTAATATTGCCAATTAGCCTTTGGTCTTAAGGCTTATATTACCTTAAATGTTTTAAAGTTATAAGTATTATAAGCTTTTAAGATTAAAAGCTAATAAGGCTTAAGTACTTATATTAGTAATTATTTAATTTACTTAATTATAAATATCTTTTCCCTAAAATCTTATATATTAAATGATAAAAAGATTAGTAAAAATAAACCGATATATTCGTTATAAATGAGTATATTATAATAAATAAAATAGATATTTAATAAGTTTACCTTTAATTATAAAAAATATAAGATAAATTTGACGATAACTTTAGTTATATACTTATTATAATTTCCTACGATAATTCCTATTAATTTAAACTTATTTAAGGAAAACTACTAGTAATAAAATATTTTACTAAATCGGAGAGTTATTTTAAGTAATAAATAATAAGAAAATTTACCAATTATCTTTTTAAATTAGTAAGTAAAGGTAATAAATCTTTAATTTACTAACTTACTTAAGTGATTAAAACATGTTTAATAAATTATAAAGGATATAAACCTCTTTAATATAAGATTAACATATTTATAAAACATAGTATTAAATAAGAAATAAAAGGCTATAACTTTCTTAAACATTGCTTAATATATTATATAAGGCTAATTATAATTTAAATCAGCTAATTATCTTATAATCCTAACTAATTTAAGCTTAATTAAACAACTTTATAAGTGTTACAAGGGTTAAGTTAATCTTTAAATCTCTTTATACCATTTTATAAGCATTTATTATTAACCTTATCATTGCTTCACATGTAAGTCGCCATAGCTCCTTTATATTATTATTAAATTAATATTTTAAATACTAGCTAGCTTTTAACGTATGTATTAACATTACCTAACGTTAAAAAGGCATTGCTAACTTAGTCATACTAAATATATACTTATATTTAATAGATATTACTAAGATTAATAATATATTAAAAGTAAAATACAAAAGCTTTAAAAACTAATCTTAACGATATTTTTATTATAATAAAACGTCTTAACTAATTTAATTTTTAATCTTATTAAGCTTTAAATATATTTAAAGCTTATTTTATTAGCTATTTTATTTATTAATATATTATATACCCTTGTAAAAAAAGGCTTTAATATTATTATTAAATAAAAGACTTTACGATACCTTTATTTAATAGCTTAATTAATATAGTAATAAATTTAATGGATTAATTAACTAAATAATGTTCCCTTTAATATAATATTACCTTCTTTTAAACCTAAATAGCTAGCTTAAGGTTTTTTCTTTATAGTTTAATTAAGCGCCTTTTAAGGTATAATATATATATAACCTAGTATATAAGATTTTTATTAATTAAGTTTTAATACTTTTATAAGCTTTTATGTATATGCTTAAGCTTAAGTATTTTAAATTTTATTATATTCTTTTAATCCTAATTACAAATAGTTAGCTTTTAACTTATTTTGCTTTCTCCTTTTCCTTATATTTAAGTAAGAAATAACCTTATTATATTAATTATTTGGGACCTTTTTACGCTTAAAAGATCTTTAATTAGGTATATAATATTTATGTTAAAAGTTTCGCTAAGGCTAAAATATTTTAGTATATTTGTTAAAGTTTAATTATATAAGAAAAAAAATTAGCAATTATTATATAACTTTAAGAATGCCATATATATTTAATTCTTTGTTTATAAGGTTATATTTAGCGAAATATTTATAAAGATAAATCTTTAATAAAGCTTCTTATAAATTAATAAGTTATTTAATTTAATTAATAATTAATTTGGTTTGATTTAATTAAATTATTAAATCTTAAGTTTTAGCTAAGTAAAATATTGGTTAGCAATTAATTTAAGTAAATACTAATTTACCTAAGGCTATTTAAATTTATTTAATAAATTTATAAAATCTTAAATGTAATGTTAATATTATTAATTAGCCTTTAATCTTAAAGCTTAATAATCTTTATATTTTTATGTATAATATTAAGCCATGGTTACTTTAAGCTTTTAAAATTAAAAATATGCTTAAAGCTGCTTAGGCTTAATTTAAATAAATTTACTCTTAGTAATTTATACACAATTGGTTACCATATATTTATTTACTTTGTTTATATAATTATATATTATATTAATAAATCTTTATTTATTTTTAGGTTTTATATTATCTTTTTATTTATATTAGCTAAGCTATGGCGATTAATATATAAAGCGATAATAAGATTAATAATATATAGTAATATAAGGAGATTAAAAAACCTTTATAATACCTATAAAGTTGTTTAATTAAGCTTAAATTAATTTACGAATATTATTAAATTAGTTAGGATTGTAAAATAATTGATTTGATTTAAATTATAATTAGTTTTAACCTAGGTATAACTTTTTAAAGTAATAAGCTTTAAAAGCCTTTAACTATTAATCTTTATTAATAAAAACTTATTAGGCTACTTTATAACTATTATTTAAGATGTAAATAGGTATTAACTGCCTTATTAAATTAAATGAAAAGGTTATGGTAAAATATCATTTAATAAGGACGGGAATATAATAAGGTAAATATAATAATAAGTAATAATAGATTTAACCTAATTATTTTAATATAATAGGTAGTGTTTTTCATATAATAATTTTATAACTTATTAATAAAACAATTCCTTATTTAATATATATTTAGTATAAAATAACCCCTTTATATAATATAATTTCCTTTTTAAAACTAAAACTATATAGTTATTAATAGTTAATAATTTAGTTTTAGCTTAAAGTAATGATCTTATAATTGTTGGATTAAGAAATCTTAAAACGATATGGGTTAAGTTAGTAAAGATATAATAAATATAAATATAGCGGCTAAAGGGAAAGTTAAAGACTTAGTTAATTAAAATATATTATGTTAAATATTATATATAATATTAGAAGTAGTATATAAAGTCTTAGTAATAATAAAAGGGCTTATTTATAAGAAGATTTAATAATATTAATCCTTTTTATTATTATGTATGATAACTTCGAATTTAATAAATATATATATCTTAAGTGTTATAAGCATGGGATTATATAAGAGCGGATAATAAAGGTATAGTTTAAGATAAATATTATAAGGATTATAGCTATGGTTAAAAGGATTAATGAGGTGATAGTAAGTGTAATAAAATGGGGGATAGTTGCGTTTTAATTATATATAATCCTTTATATAATATTATAAAACCATAAGTTTAATATATTTATTATTATATATATTTTTATAAGCTTTTAATAATATGTTATATGCCTTTTTTATTTGTATCGTAGCTTTTTTAAAGTCTTTATTATTAATTTATAAACTACCATTAATATTAATAATTATAAAAGGTATAGCTAGGGTGATTTAAAATATTAATGAAAAAATAACGTAATTTACTTATTATATAATGTGCGTATGTAATAAATTTCATAAAGATTAAATAATTGGTAAGATAATTAGCTAATAAGAAATAATAAGCTTATTTATAATGTGGTAAATAATATAAAGCTTAATTAAAAATATCCTATTATTAATCATTTATAGGAAAGTCTTTATCCCTTAAAGGTACCAATTTTGCTAACTTATTAGCGTATTTATAGCATAAGTAACACTAATAAAAATCCGTCCTATTAAATTCTTTATAAGTTATATTACATTCTTACCATGGCTTAAGTAACTAAAATAAAAATAAAGCCTTAATATTATCTTAAATAAAATTATTATTATTTAAAAAAGTATTCCTAATAAATATATTATTAAGGGTAAGTTAAAGCTTAAAGTAAAAAGATATAATATGTGAATAAGTAAAAAGTTTTTCTCTTTAAAAAATAATAATTTAGGTATGAAAAAAAAGATTTAAAAAGGTAAAAGAGAAAAAGAAAAAAGAAAATATAAATAAGGTTTTTATATATTAAATTATAAAAGGCAGTAGTGACTTAAGCCTATGTGAATTTTTGCTTTTCCTATATATTTATTTATGGCCTAATAATAATAAACCTATTTATATTGGTTAATTAATTATATCCTATGTTAATTATATCCTTAAAAAGTTATATAAGCAAGTGGCTAAGACTATATTATATATGGTAATATTATATAAAATATGTAACCGATATAAAGACTTTAATAAACAACACCAAAGTGTAAAAACTAGCAACTAAAAGATATTTAATATAATTATTCGAATTAAAACATGTATAAAAGCTTAACAAAAGTGAGATAATATATAATGTGTTAATAAGATAATAAAACTAAAAATAAAATGGTTAATAATAAAACATTTAAAACAAGTATAAAAGTATTATAAGAAATAATAACGTTAACACAAATAAAGTAAGGCTAAATAAATAATACCTTACTTTTCTATAATAAAGCCATAGAAAATTAAGTACTATTTGTTTAAAAAAACCTAACCCATAATTTACTTAAAATCATTTCTTAATACTAAACTAAAATAATTTAATTATAATAACAAATAAAACATATACTTCGAATTAGAAATAAAATACTAATTACACTTTATATTTTTAATATAAAGATAATATTTTTTATTTTTTTAATATTAATAAAATTAACTATGTACTTATCGTTTTATTAAATTAATTACATATAACTAAGATATATATATTAGAAACCAGCATTATTATTTAAGCTATAATTTTACCCTTATATTTCATTAATTAAAACCTTTATCCTTTATCCCACACTACCCGCATTATTTGCGCCTTTATTAATATTTATGTATAATTTAAAAATCTTAGGTTTAACTATTATAATACTCATTTTCCTTAGTTTAGTAATATTATAAGTTTTATTTTTTTACTCTACTCCTTTAAAATTATAATATCTTATTATTATTGTTTATTATTAAATATTATTATATAAGTATTTTAAGTTTTATATATTTTTAATATGTTTTTTTCCTTATTTATTATTATTATAAGAGGTAGTTATAAATAAAGTCTATGCGATATAATATGAAATTAGCTATAATTTTTATTAATGAAAATAGTAACTAACTTAAGTTATATAATAATAGTATTAATTTATAACTTACCTATATATAAATTATCTTATTATTTTAATTCCATTTTAGGTTTAAAATGGCTAGTATTATATAAGTTTAATAATATATATTAGTATTTTCATTTTATTATAAGCGATAGTATAAGCTATAATATTATAATATTTAATAATTAAATTAACTTTTTTCTATGGAATAAGGTTATTTTTTTTTCTTATAAATATAAGTTAATAGTTAAGATTTATATCTTCCTCTTTAAGGTTAACCAATTGTAATTAGTTTAATTAGCTTATTTATTTATATCGGAATGTGGAATACTTTGCCATTTTTAAATTAGGCTTATATGTACTAAGCTTAGGGATATAAAGCTTAAGTCTTATGCGTTATATTAAAAAAGGAATAACACAAATAGTATAGGTTTTTAAGCTATTAAAATCTAAGATTTTTTTAATATAAAAAAGAATTATTATAATAACCTTATATTTACTTTATTATTATTTTATTTTTATGGTTATAGCAATAATAATAATGTAATTTATATAGTTAAAATAGCTGCTTATATTTTATAATATATTATATATATAAAAATTAATTTACTTTTTCTTTTTTATCATTGTGTATATAAGTATTTTTTATGTGTAAGTTAAGAGAAAAGTTCTACCTATTCATTATAATATATTTTAAGTATAATAGGTTTATTTTCATACTTTAATTAGTATTTTTTTTATTTTTAAGGTTAATATATTCCTTTTTATTTTTTTATAATATTTATTCTTTTTCTTTTCCTATATTCTTTAGATTTATTTGCTTTTATTTTTTTATATAAAGCTATGATATTTTTTTTTAATATATTATTAGCTATTTTATAATATTTTTAGTTTTTCCTTTTCATTTTTATTTTTATTCTTATACTTAGGTAATGTGTATAAGCTTGTTAAATCATATAAAAATCCCTTATATTATTAGTATTAAAAGATGTTAAATATTTTTCGCAGATTTATATTATTTAATTAATGATAATTTGGAAGGAATTAATCTTTAAGCTACTTATTGTTTTGCTTATATGTTTTTATTTAAGGTAAGAAAGATATGTAAGTGATAATAAAGATAATTATATAAATAAATGTTTTATTTATTACTTTCTTTTCTTTTATTTTTTTTTCTTTTCTTTTTTTTTTTTATTCCTTTCTTTTTTATACTTATCTTTTCCTTTTATTTTTCCTACCTTATATTTAAATTATTTATATATATCTTATAAATATGGTGTAAAATCCTTTAATATATAATTACCTTTAATAATAAATGTGTATAGCCTTTTTCCCTTAACTTAATATTTTTTTTTTATTAGATACCAATAGGATTAAAATTATATCCTTCTTTTATCTTAAGGTTAACATAGGAATGAAAGAACCTTTAAATTAGATTTTTTTTAAATATATATAAGGTTTTTATACTAATATTTTATAAATTAATGCTTAATCATTTTATATACTTAAACCTTAAGTTTACTTTTAATAATATAAATTTATGTTATAAGTTCCTTACATTTAAGCCCTTATATTTATGGAAATAGGTATATTAAATTGCCATATTATCTTTACTTAACGGCTGGGAAAGTATATATTTTAATTATAAGGATTAATTTTATAAGCAAAATGCCAGGTTTATTTATAATAGCTTAATTAATATTAAATATAAGTAATATAATAGGATTATTTATTAAATTATATAGCTATTTAAAACGATGTTAAATTTTAACTAATTTATCGTTTAGCTATAATTTTCGGATTTTATTAATCTTATAGGTAATATTTTTGCTAATATCTAATTAAAATATTATATCCTAATCTTTTTAAGCGATATCACATTTTATTAATAAGTTATAATAAAGCTAATTTACTACTAATAGCTTTATAATATCCCTTAGTTTTATTTTAAATTATTTTTCCTTAATAACATATGGTTTAACCTATTTAATCCTTTAGTCACATTATATATACTTATATTAAACTTTTTTATTTATAATATTCCTAAGCTTTTAAATGATAATGATAATAATAATAATGATAATAATAATAGGGATAGTTTAAAGTTATTATATTTTTAAGACCTTTAATATATCTTATAAAAACTTCACATATAACTAAGGAAAAGGCAATAAATAAGCTTTAAATGGTAAAGGGCCATTTATATTGTAAACTAAGAACCTATTATAGGAGGTATATTATTTTATCGTTACTAACTTTATGCTAAGGTTTTCTTACCAACTTTAATTATATAAAGGGAGTAAATAATATCTTATAAATACTTATAATTTATTATAACTTAATATAATTTACTATTTATATTAATAAGTTTTTTTAAATTCGTATAGGAAAAGATAAAAGAATAAGGGAGGAAAAATTAGGTATAATAATACTATTAATATTAAATGATTTATTAGTTGATATTATATATGTATTTATTTGTTTATTTTTATTTATTTCTTTTAGTTATGTTTATATTTATTTATCTTTCTTTCTTTCTTTTTATTTATTTATTAAAATGGTTATAGTAATTATTAGCCTAATATTTATTCTTCTTATTATATTAAGTACTTAGCTAAAGATAGTTATAATAAGAAGTAAGAATTATTTAAATAGTAATAGTAATTAAGATTTATACCTATCTTATTACTTTATAGCTATATGCCAAAATAAGATGGTATTTCCTAAAGGGAAAATAGATTAATAAAATGGTTATTAAATAAAAATTGTAATAAGTATAGGTGGTTTAATATATAAAAATCATAACATTCTTTATGATAATATTACCCTAAATTAATGCCTTTTTAATTTAAGATCTTAATATCTTTTATCATTATTACCGCCTTTTATAGTGAAGATCTTAATTATATATTATCTCCCTTTCCTATTATATTATAAGAGATTTAGAGGTTATAAGATCTAATTATATCTTGTTTTATTTTATGATTTAATTATATATAGATTTAGGTTTTAATAGAAAGAGTAGTTTGGGAAGTAAATCTATTCTAATGAATAGTTAGCTTAAAACTTTATAACTTAATAATATAATTAAAAATTTATATTTATATTAAATGTGATAAATCTTTTTGTTATATATTAACTTTGTATAAAAGAAGGTATATATATATATAGCTAATATTATCTTATAAAAAGATTAATAAAGCTTAATATTTAAGTACCTATTTAATTAAGCTTTAATAAAGCTTTAGTAGCTTTAGTGGCTTTAATGGCCTTAATCCTTAACTTTAGACGATAGCTTTATAAGTAGGTAGTGGCCTAGTAGCCCTTATAGCTTTTATAGCTTTAAATGGATAGCTTAGTTTAAAATATTAAAAATATTATCTTTATTTTAATCTATTATTCCTTTATGGATATTAGGTAATATAATTTAATAAAATTAAATATATAAATAGGCCTTTTAATTGTATATATTATAACTTAAGTTGTACCTTTGTATAGCTAATATTTATTATATTATTTAAGTTCGAAGTATAAGAGGTTTTTAGATATGATTTGATTATATTATTAATTTTTGGGTTAGTAGTTTTTATAGAATAGCCTATTATAGGAATTTTATAATATTATCTAATTTTATTTCTTTATATTAATATTTTATATAAATAACTTTAATTTTAACATATTTTTTCCTTAAATAGGAATAGGTTATAAAGTTTTAGCTATTTTATTAATCCTATTAAAGATTCTCTTTATTATTTTATAAATATATGACTTATTCTTATATTTCATTTATAATTATTCTTTTATTATTTATTATTAGTATATAATATAAAGTGTGTCTTTTAGTATTATTAAAATAAGAAGTTATATTAATACCACTTATACGATATATAATTATATTTTATAAGTTTTATATTTTTTTTAAAATTCATAGGTTAGCTTTTAATATTATAGTTTATTATATATGAAAGATTTATATATATAATTTAGTATTTAAGGCGATAAAAATCTCAACCTTATTCCTATATTAACTTTTTAGCGTATTTTTTTATTAGTTTTTAGCTTAGAAAGCTAGCTTTAGTTTTTTATTTACCTTTTTTTTATTATTTTTATTTATTTTCGAGCTATATAAATCTATAATAACTTCTATTAATCATGTGTATAAGTAGTGAATAAGTTTTTTAAAGCTTAGTTTCGATTGGAGGGTAGGTTTAAAGATAAAAAATGGTATTAATTATAAGGATAAAAAAAGGAAGAGGAAAAAGATACTATTTGTTTTATCATTACTTATATCCCCTTTAACATTTTGTTATTATTATTTATTATGTTTACTACCATTTTTATATCTTTAAACCTTAAGGATATTCTCTACTAATAAGAATTCTTTTGTAATACCTTATATATGGCTTATATAAACCATATAAGTAAAGTTAAGATAATCTTAACCATAAGCTTTATTTAAATTAATAATATTTATTTAATTATGTGTGGTGCTATATATTATAAACCTTTTTATATTTTAATCTTCTTTTTTTATGCTACTTTATTTTATTATTTAAATTTCTTATATATATTATAATATCTCCGTTAATATTAGCTTTTTATTATATTTATTTAATTAATTAACCTATTATCTTATCTTATTTAGCCTTTATTGATTTTATTATATACTAGGATTATTAAAGCTATGATTATTTATATTATTATATATATTAAATCTGATTGATTATAATTAAAATATCACCCTTTCCTTTGTTTTAATTTTATATAATTTAATTTAATTAATTAATTTAACTAATTTAAGGATATTTGTTAAATTTCCCTTGCCCTTTTCTTTTATTTATATTATTTATAAAAGTTAACCTAACTTTTAGTAATTATAGCTTAATTATTATTAAGCTACTTAGTAATAATATATTGCTAAATTATATTGTTTACTATTATAACACTTAACCTTATATTAAGCTAATATTATCAAAGATAATAATAATAAATGTTTTGTAATTTATCTTTAAGTATATATAAAAGGTTTTAATTTTAATAAAAACGTGATAATAAAAAAGGTAAATCTTATTAATATAGTAAATATTAATATTATTAACGGTATTAATCGTAAGGTTATTATATAGGATATTATAAAAGATTATTTAGCGTATAATATAGGGTATATATATATAAGGTTTTTAGTAATATTTTATAAGAAATATTAGTACTTAAGTGAGAGCTATTAATAAAAGATGTGTTTAGTTTTATATTTATAATATTAAGTTAATGTTATTTTTAAAATAGCTTAGGCTAATTAGGGGCATCTACTAGGCAATTAGTTATTTATTTAGGATTAAATGTTAAGTTATTTCTCACACATAACCTTATAAGTTTATCTATTTTTATTTATATTTGTTAAAACGAATTATATTTAAAATAAATATTTTATTTTAATATTTTAAAGTTATTAAAATACTTAATAGCTATAAATTAATATTAATAATATAATAAAGAATAGTATTAAATTAATACCAAATTATTACTAATAATTTAATTAAAAATAAATTAAAAGTTATACCTAGCTATACTATATAAGTAAAATTATTTTATATAATATTATATAATTAATATTACATATAAAAGGATTTTTTAACCCCCATTATTTCTTTCTTATATTCTTTTAAACTTTCCCTCTTATTTTTTATTTCCAAAGCTTTCTAAACTTTAAATTAAATATTACAATACCTAATTTATACATATTAAAAAGCCTTACTTCTTATACCATCTATTATTACCATTAATTAACTATAATTACCTATAATAATATAAATATAGCAAATATATTTAAAAAAGCCTTTTCGAAAGATATAAACTATATAATTAAATTAATTAAATTAACCATCCTATCTACTACCACCTCCCTAATTATCCTCATTACTTTTATCTTTTTAATTATCCTATCTACCTTAACTTTTTTAACTATTACATTTATTACCGCCAAAATAATTATTAATATTATCTTAATATTATTAAACTTTTCAATTAGCATAATTATATACGTTACTAACATTATTATTACTACCTTAACAAAGCTTTTTAATATTATTAAAAAGATATCTAAGGAATAAAGGATAAATTATAGCTAAGAAATTAAGCAAAGGAAAGGGAAGAAAAAGGGGAATAAAATAAATATAAGAACTACTTAAAATTAAGAAATTACTTAAGATCAATTTTAAATCTATTAAATTATTCTTATATTTCTATTTTAATTAACTTTACCCATTAGCTTTGCTTTATTTTTAAGTAAGTTAATTTAGAATTTTAATATAATAAATCTTATAATTATAGTTTATCTTATTTCTTTTAAATCTAAAGTTATTTATTTTTAAATATATATAAAGTTTAAATTTATATTAAATATTTTAAAAATATAAGGGACTTTACTTATATATATTCTTAACTATATTTTAATTTATCTTATAAGGATAATATTATTAAAAAATTCTTATATTAATATATAAATAAATCTTTATAAAAAATATTTCGTTTTACCTAAATTAAATATATTACTTAAATAATTTATATTTACCCACTAAAATAAGGCTTAAATAAGGTTTCTTAATCCAAAAATAATAATATATAACGCAACTTCGTTAAAGCTATATCCTAAAAGATTATTTATAATAATATATATATAAAACTAATAGCATATATAAGTAAATATTTATTATCTATAAAAAAGTACCTTTATATTATATAAACTATAAATAAAAGCTTTAAATATAATACTATAAACTTTATTAAAATAAGCATAAAATTACCTTTTTAATTACCATCTTAATTATATAATAAACATATTATTAAATTAGCCTTATAGCCATATACTTATTATTATTAGTCCTTTTTAAAAGTAGTTATTACAAAATTATAATATACTTTACCATTTTAATATTAACAAATATTTTATTTAAGCCTTATTTTAATAAGTATTATATCATTAACAATAGCTAAAGAAAATATAGGTTATTAAGGAAATTTTAATTAATATAAATAAGGTTAAAAAAAACATATAAGTAAGGAAAAATAAAAAATAATAATAAAAATAAGATAACGCCAAATTAAATATATAATATATAAAATTATATTTTATAAGGAGTTTATTAATCATTTATATATATAAAACCTACCTTATAATTTATAATATATTTCCATATATTTACATTCTTCACATTTTACTATAAGTATAATATTCTTACCTTCTTTATACTTTTACCAAATAGGAAATTCCCTTATCCTTATAAATAAAAGACTTTACTTTAAATAAGTAATTTTTTTTTATACTATGGTATTTATTACTTATATAATCTAATCCTTTATAAATAAAGATTTAATCTTAAAAAAATACTACCTTACTTATTACTTAATTAATCTACTTTAATATTTAATTTCATACTTTAATTATTAATATTTAAAAGCTAAGATAATAAGCCACGATTAAATTTTTATAATAATAAAAAATAAAATAAAGCCATTAATTATCTTAAACATCTTAAATACCTAAGAAAAGGTTAAAAGATTAAAATTTAGCAAATAAGTTTAAATTACCTAAGAAAATTATCCTTTAATAAAGTTATAACCCTACAATACCAGCTAAAGGCAAATAAAAAAATCTAAGCTCCTTAAATTAATAACTTAAAAAGCTTAGTTATTTAAATATAAGCACATAAGTTTATATTTATTTATTAATCCTTATCATTTAATATTCTTTTATATTATACACATTAATTCGTAAATGACAAAAAATTTTTAATTAATTATAAAACAAAGTTCTTTTTAACCTTTATTAGATTTATTTGAAGAGATATAAATTTAATAATATCTTATTAATATCCCAAATAATTAACATACACTTTTTAACCATTAGGACTTTTAAGTATAATTTCTTAATAACCATTCCAAATATTTTCCAAATATATTATTTAATATTTTAAATAATCTTAAGAAATAATATACTTAATAATTATAAATAATATAATCTAATAAATCTAATTTTTTATTAAATATTTAAGCTAAAATTATTAATTAAATTAAATAAAAATAATATTAATTAAAAGATTATCTAATCTAAAGCCAATGTAAATAATAATAATAATTAAAAAAGTAATAATTTATAACTAATATACCCTTTTAAGCATAGGAATTCTTTTTAAAAGGTAATTAGTAAAAATATTTAAAGATAATTTATTATATAAATATTACCTATATATATCTTTTCCTTTTAAACTATATTATCTCTAGTTAAAAAATTACTTATTCCTTTTCCTTAAGATTATTTAAAGCCACTATATATTTAAATAAAACTACCTTATACTTATATATATTAATTTTAATATAGTTTAATAATATAAATATTTAATTTAAAATATAAAAGCCATAATAATTAAGGTATTATTTCTATATATTTATATTTACTTATAATAATTTAAATAAAGCTATTTTTAACTATATTATTATCTCTTAACAACCTTTCTTATTTTAATGGTTGTTATTATTACTAAAGCTATATTATAAATAATAAAACAAACCCATTAAAAGTCCTTCTATTCTATATCATTATTAAGGGTTTTTTTAATATCTCCTTACCCTAAAAGGCTTATTATAAAAAAGGTTTTATCTAATACTACTATTACATTAACATTATATAACCTTTAGCTTTAAAGGGATAAGTAATAATAAAAGCAATAATAAGGTTAATAATAAAAAAATTATTTTAATATTAATAAAAAGAAAAGGTATAAAATTTTCTATTAAGGCCATACCTTAAATTAGATTAAATTATATACTTATATTACTACTTTATATATATTATATATTAAAATTAATATATATAAATTTTACTTAATAAATTAAATAACATTAAATTAAATGGGCCATATATAAGTAATATTATAAAATACTATATAATATTATATACTATATATTATAATATTATTTATACATTAATCATTTAACCTAATATTCTTTTACCTAATTAAATATATAATAATAGCTTTAAATAAATTCCTTTCCTTTAAATAATTAGGATTAAAAAGAATCTTTTAAAATTAAAATTTTAATAATAATTAATAATAATATTCCCCTTATAAATAAATTAGCTATCTCAATATTAGCAATACTCCTTTTATTTAAGTTATATTATATACTTTTAACACATTAAATCAATCCTTAACACAATTAGAAACAAAGCCTAAGCAATAAATTTATAAAATATATTTATAATTTTTCCCACCTTATAAAGGATTAATTAATATTAATATACCTTAACCTTAATATAATAAAATTAAAAAATGCTAATATCTCTTTAATTAATATTAAAAGCTCTCTTTCTATAATAAATACCTTATCTTTTATTATACTATCTACCATACCGGATAAAACTTCAATTAAAGCTTACCCCATATGGTATATTAACCTACCTATATTATTATTTTAAATAACCCAATATTTAAAATCTTCTAAAAACCTAATAATATTTATTAAAATATAAATCTTATTCACTATAACTTATATTTTCACCTTTTACTTTATTTATTACTTACATTATATTTTTAATCACTTCTTATTAACATTTAATATTATAAATATCATTTACTTACTACTACATTATATATCCCACATACAATAAAAGTATTAAAAATTTTATATATACCTACCTATATCTCCAATTTTAAAAATAATAACAAATATAAAGCTCTTTATATAATAACTTCATTTAGGCCTAATATTAAAATTACATACTATATATAAAAAATTATAACAAATCTTATCCTTATATAATATTAATAAATACTATTAATTAATATAATAACATAAATAAAAATCCATTATTTATTTTTAAAATTATTATAAAATAAAATCTTAAATTAATTATTAAATATTATTCAAATAAGCTTTAATATATTCTAAGCTTCCTAGGCCTAACGTAAAAATCTCCCGCGAAAATAACTAACAACCTAAATACTACTTAATTAACAAAAAGCCATAAGCCACTCCTAACACATAATAATATAAAAGTATAAATTAAATTAAATATAATAGTTCTAATAATCCTAAAACCAAAAATTAAAGCAAGAAAGCCCATATTATCACCTATAACTATACTACCTTAACCAAAAAAAAGAAAAGTTATATTAATTTATAAATTATAAAATAAAATTAAATAAAGACTAATTATAAATAAAAATCTAACCCAATCTTTTTTCGAAATAACTTATTATAAAAGGAAAACTAATTAAAAACTTAATAACAATATACCAAAAAGACTTTTAATTAACTTTTTCTTAAAATTTAATTTAGGAAATATTAAAAATATAAATCTTAAAACCCTTAAAAGCATAAGATAAACTTTTATAACGCTTAACTCCATAAGTAAAAAAAAAAGAAAATATATAAATAACCTAAAAAAGAAAAGTAGGGAATTTATTAAATTTATAAAGACCTATAGGAAATAAAAATAATTAGAAAAGGATAATATTATAAGCTTAGTATTTATAAACATTTTTTTAATTTTTAATTAAAAATAATAAATATTAATATAAAAATATCTTATTATAATTATTTAGGTAAGGCATATTTAAATATATTATAGCTAAAAATATCCTTATTTTACTATTATCTATATTTAATAATTACAAATGTCTTTAGAATAAAATTATCATAGAATTTTAATATAAGATGATTAATATATATTAATTTATTATTATTATATTAAATATATTAAGTAATGATTTGGCTATATATTTTTATTCTATAAGTAATATTATATATTAAAAAATATTTTTAAGGATTTATATTTTTATCGCTATTTTTATATATATAAATATTATATAATATAAGTAATTAGGTTAAATATATAATTAGCTAAGTTTATAATTATTAAAGGAATAATAAGTAAAACTTACCTACCTTATAAATTTATAATTTTAATTTTATATATTATTTTAAATAGTAAAAGATTTAATATATTAAATTATAAATTATCCTATATTAATTAATTATATTATAATTAGTAAGTAAATCTTATAATCTTTTTTAATAAAAATACTTATATTATATATATTAATTATAATTATAACCTAGGTTTTATCAATTTTAACTTTCTTAAATAGCCTTTTATTCCTATTATTATTATTCCTTTTTTAATATTATAATACAAAGCTATAAAGTATAAATACCTCCTTTTTAAACTATTTTACCCTTAAGTAATTAGTAGATGATGTGATGTTAAGTAGGCTATATCTTAGATTTAAAAGCTTTGAAAATAATAACTAATTTAAAATATATTTCCTTGGAAATATTATTAATTATAGGCTTATAATATATATATTTAAAGGAGTTATTAAAGATCTTTAATCTTAAAGGCTTAAGTACTTATATAATCTAAGCTAGGTAAAGATATAATTAATAAAATAGCTTATTATATTATATTTATATAAGGCTAGGTTAAGTATATATTTATTTTTATTTAAATAACATCTTTTATTAATATATTTAACATTATTAATAATGTTATAATAAAAAGTTACTTAATTACCTTACTAATTTAAATATATATATACTTTTATAATAACATATATATATAAGATAAATATTTTTTATTATTTTTTGATTTTACTCTTAAAAAGCCTAAGGACTAAATCTTTTAAATTCCTAATTAGATATGGTATTAATTAAAACAGGTATTAATTAAGGTAGCGAATAAATAAATAATATAATGTTTAAAGTTTTAAATAAGTGTATAATAGGTTTTTAGTTAGTAAATACATATATATATAAGGCTTTTAAAGGATAATAATAATATTATCTTTGCTTAACCTATTTATTAAAGTTAGTTAAATAATAACTTTACTTATTAAAATACTTAATCTATTTTATTTCTATATTATTTATTATATATTTATCTTTTGGTAAATAAAATGGTAAGAATTGGGAGATAAAGTATTATCATTAATATTTCCTATTTAAAAAGGAGTAAATAAATTTTTAAGTTAATTAATAATATAAATAACTAGGGACTTTAACGATATTAAAAGATTAAAATTACTTAAACTTAAAACTTATATTAAAGCTTATAATAATAATTTATATTAAATATTATATTTAAAATTATATTTATTTTAAAGCTAATCTTATCTAAGTTATATATATTCTAACCTTATATGCTATAATAAAGTTATAAGATTAATTTTTTTAAAGATATAGCGCATTAAGTTTATATAATATATTAGGTATTTCTTTAAGGTTTAAAGTTTATAAAAGAAACGCTTATCTATATAGGTTAAAGATATTTAAAATAATAATATTATAATCGATAAAAGTAAAATTTTACTTTAAAGATTTAATACCTAAATTTTATAAAAATAATATTAAATAGGTTATATAGTATTGAAAAGTTTACCACGCTATATGTTTATTACCTTTTAAAATAGCCTATTACTAAAACGCTATTTTACTTCGCACTTAAATAATTTTGCAAATATTAATTATAATATTATATAA
Source organism: Hypoxylon sp. EC38 (assembly GCA_002120335.1). Classification (NCBI taxonomy): domain Eukaryota; kingdom Fungi; phylum Ascomycota; class Sordariomycetes; order Xylariales; family Hypoxylaceae; genus Hypoxylon; species Hypoxylon sp. EC38. The sequence goes on from KZ111315.1 coordinate 20,664, forward strand.
TTTACATAAGAAGATAAATATTTTAATTACGCATATTTTAGTTTAGGTTATACCTTAATGCGATATTTAAATTTTAAGTTATTTAAGCTTAAAGCTAAAAGGTCCCTTTTTAGTAATTATATGATTATATAAGGAGTTATAGTGTATTGAATAGGGCACTTAATTGCTATAATATTAGGGGTATATTGTAAAGAGGTGCGAAAAAAGATATTCTATAATGACCTTTTATATTTAATCTCGAATAGCTTAGGCTATGGTTATTATAAAATGGTATAACTAAAGTTAAATTGTGTATATTTAAGTTAGCTATTTTCCTATCTAAATTATATAACGTTATAACTAATATTCGTAAAGTTATCCTAATGCGAAGTTAGGGCCCTACTTTTTAAATTTTACCTATAGCCTAACGCAAAAATAAGTACCATATAGCCCGTTTAGTGTTACTTTTTTATAAAAGCTATTATGTTAAATTAAAAATAATTATTAAAAATTTCTTATATATTATAGGAATTTTAAGTATTAATTATTTAGAAAATTTTAAGATATAATAATATAGTAAAAGCTATAATAAGTATAATATATTATATAAAAGAAAAAAATAAAAAAAATAAAAAATAAATAAAATAATATAATATAAAATAAATTAAAATAAATAAATTATATAAAATAATTTTTAAAA
>KZ111316.1:0-20976 GCA_002120335.1 Hypoxylon sp. EC38
TTTAAATATAATTAATTATATTTTATTATATATATAATAACTTTTACTTATTTAATAAATTTTTATAAATATTACTTTTAAAAGTTTTATTTATAAAAAAATTATTATTATTTAATAAATAATATTTACGTATTTTATTTTATTTTAATTAAAATAAATTATAAAAAAATATTTTAAATATTTTAAGTTATTTATTATTATTTTAAATATATTATAAATTAATTTAATTTTAATAATTCTTTTACGTTATTATTAATAATTATTTATTAAATAATAGTTATTTTTTATAAAACTTTTAAAGGTAATATTTATATTTTATTTTATTTTAAAAATTTATTTTTTAAACTTTTTTTAATATTTCTTAACCTTATAAAGGCTATTATATTAAATTAAAAAAATTTTATTAAAAATTTCTTATTGTGGGAATTTTAATTATTAATTATTTCGAAAATTTGAGATATAATAGTAGGATAAAAGCTATAGTAAAAGTTATGGTAAGAGTTATGATAGGTGTGGTAAGTGTAATTGGATTTGTATGTATGTAATAGTGTTGTATTTATATTATTATACTTTATATATATAAGTAAGTTGTATAGATAAGAAATTATAAGAAAATATAAGAAAGTTTTAATTAATTGGTATATTTTATTACTTAAATAGGTAATTATTGCTTACTTATAGCTTTTTTAATTACTTTAATATTAAACTTATAAGATATAATAATATATATATATATGTTTATAATATATTTATATTTTTCTTAACTTATTTATATTATTTAATCTATATATTAATTTTTATTTTAACTTAGTTAGTGGTAGGATTTTTATTTAAGATAAAAAAGTAAATTTATATAAATTTGTAAGATATATGTTAAAATGTTAAAATATATATATATCTAATCTTTTATTTATTTTTATAATATATATATGTAGACTTAAAAGTAATTAAGATTAATTATATATATATTAACTTTATAGTTTTATTTTATTTATAATAATTTTTTTTTAACTTTTATATTTTTATGAATTATTTTTCCTTTTTCCCTTAATATAATTATTTATTAATTATAACTCTTATATTAAAATATTTGTTATATTATATTTCTTACTTTATTCCATATTTATATTTCTTTATTTTTGGTTAAGATAGTATTTTTATTTATTATGTTTTATTCTTTTTTATATTATATTAGTAACTTAATTAGTAATAAAAGCAAGTTTAATAGTTTTATTTTAATAAATTTAATAGGATATTTGGTAATTTGGGGCTATATTAATAATAATTAATTTAATATTTATTTAAATTTAAGTCATTAATTAAACCTTATTAATTTTTTTACCAATAATAATTATAATTATTTCCTTTAAAATTATTTCCCTAATGCTTTTAACTTTCCCAATGATTGATATTATATTGTTAATTTTGTTTCATATCCTTAGGTAATTCCTAGTATTAATTTTGTTATTTTTAAGGATTTGACTAATGAAGATATTAATATATATGTATCCTATGTATCTACTATTAAGCATAGAAATGATAATATATTTAGTATGCTATACCTATTATCTAGCCTATTTGGTATTTATTAATTACTTATTTTTAACATTAAATATTTTTTATTTATTAGTATTATTATTAATAAATAATTTACTGATTTAATTTTTTATTTTAACTTTATTATTTATAAACTTAAGTTAAAATAATAAAGGAAAAATGTTTATAAACTATTTTAAATATTTAACCTCTTTATTAATATTAATAGTATAGATAAAGATACTAAGGAAAATGAGAGAAAAATTGATGATTAAAATAATAAAAATAAAAAGTATTAGAATTAATTATATTAATTAAGCTATGAAAGGAATGGATACTTTAAAACTTATAACCCTTAATAGATTAATACTGTTAATATCCTTTTTAACTTATAAAACCTAAAGAGTTTCTATAAAAAAGGTATAAATATAACCATGCTTATACTAATTAATATTTTTAATTACTTAAAATATTTAATATTAAAAAATATAAAAATTTAAAAATTCATTTAAAAAATATAAGTAAAAGTTATACTTTAATAGATTTTTATAATCATTCTTCTTTAACCCCTTTCCTAATTAATTATAATTTTCTTTTATTAATGTAATAAAATTAGAATAAGTATAAGGTGTATAAATGTTAAATATATTAGATTAAATATAAAAATATCCTTAGTAATATAAAATTATTAATAGAATAAGGGTATAATAAATGGCGATACTATTGGCTCAAACCTATTTATAAAAAATGAATTTAATTATTATTATATAATTTAAAAATTAATAATATAAAGAATCTTTATATATATTAAATATAGGATTTTTTTATACTATATAATACACTTATATAAAGGAAATATAAATATATATAAATAATATTATTATATAAAAGATTAAGCTTTAATAGCTTTAATGATTTTAATGGCTTTAATATTCCTTAAAATTTCTTATAGCCTTTATACCTAACTTTATCTAAGTATTTAATAACTTTAAGTTAATAACTTTAATTTAAAATATTAAAAATTCTACCTTTATTTTAACCTATTAATTATTTATAAATATTAGATTTAATTTAATAAAATTAAATAAATGAATAAATCTTTTAATTATATATATTATAACTCAAATTAAATACTTATATAACTAATATTTATAAAATTATTTAAATTTAAAATATAAATAATTTTTAAATATAATTTAATTATATTATTAATTTTTAAAGTATTGGTAGGTTAACCTATTATAATAAGGTATAAAGTATCCTTAATATAAGGCAAAAGGATAAGTATTAATAAATTATTATTATATTATATCTAATTTAAAGTAGCTTTATTATATCCTTTATGTATTTACTTTATATATAATATATATCAAAGGGTTTCTTTAATAGGCATATTAAATAATGATGTACTTAATGAATGTGGTTTAGTTAATAAGGTTATTAATACTTAAATAAAAGATTAGAAAATTAAATTTATTCCTATTGGTTAAAAATATTATTATTAAGGCTTTTAGAGAAATAGATTATAATATTTAATAAATTAATAAATTATTTGATTTGATTAATAATTGGTTAAGTATGACTTAATTAAATCATTGAATTTTAGCTAAAATATTCATTAACAATCAGTACAACTAAATACTACCTATCTTACTAAGGCTTTTTAAACCACTTAATAGACTTATAAAGCCTTAAAAATGGTATTAATATTATTAATTAACCTTTGATCTTAAGGCTTATATTACCTTAAATATCCCAAAGTTATAAATATTATAAGTTTTTAAGATTAAAAGTTAACAAGGCTTAGGTATTTATATTAACAATTATTTAATTCATTTGGTTATAAATATCTTTTCCTTAAAATTTTATATATTAAATGATAAAAGGATTAATAAAAATAGATTAATATATTTATCATAAATGAATATATTATAATAAATGAAATAGATATTTAGCAAATTTACCTCTAATTATAAAAAATATAAAATAAGTTTAATAATAATTTTGGCTATATGTTTATTATAATTTCCTATAATAATTCCTATTAATCTAAACTTATTTAGGGAAGATTATTAGTAATAAAATATTTTATCAAATTAAAGAATTATTTTAAATAATAAATAGTAAGAAAATTTACCAATTATCCTTTTAAATTAGTAAATAAAGGTAATAAATCTTTAATTCACTAACTTATTTAAGTGATTAAGGTATGTTTAATAAATTATAGAGGATATAAACCTTTTTAATATAAGGTTAACATATTTATAAGGCATAGTATTAAATAAGAAATAGAAAGTTATAACTCTTTTAAATGTTATCTAATATATTATATAAGGCTAACCACAATTTAAATTAGCCAATTATCTTATAATCTTGATTAATTTGAGCTTAGTTAAATAACTCTACAAATATTATAAAGGTTAAGTTAATCCTTAAATTTCTTTATATTACCTTATAAGCATTTATTATTAACCTTATTATTGCTTTATGTATAAGTTATTATAGCTCTTTTATATCATTATTAAATTAATATTTTAAGTATTGATTGGCTTTTAATATGTATATTAATATCGCTTAATGTTGAGAAGGTATCATTAGCTTAGCCATATTAAATATATACTCACATTTAACAAATATTGTTAAGATTAATAATATATTAAAAACAAAGTATAAGAGTTTTAAAAACTAATTTTAATAATATTTCTATTATAATAAAATATTTTAATTAATTTAGCCTTTAATCTTATTAAGCTTTAAATATATTTAAAACTTATCTTATTGGCTATCCTATTTATTAATATATTATATACCTTTGTAAAAGGAGGCTTTAACATTGTTGTTAAATAAAGGACTTTATAATATCCTTATTTAATAACTTAACTGATATAGTGATAAATTTAATGGATTGATTAATTGGATAGTACTCCCTTTAATATAATATTACCTTCTTTTAGATTTAAATAATTAGCTTAAAATCTTTTCTTTGTAGTTTAATTAAGTATTTTTTAGGGTATAATATATATATAACCTAATATATAAGATCTTTATTAATTAAATCTTAATACTTTTATAAACTTTTATATATATGTTTAAGCTTAGGTATTTTAAATTTTATTATATTTTTTTAATTTTAATTATAGATGGTTAGCTTTTAATTTATTTTACTTCCTCCTTTTTTTTATATTTAAGTAGGAAATAGCCTTGTTATACTAATCATTTAAGATCCTTTTATATTTGAAGGATCTTTAATTAAGTATATGATATTTATATTAAAAATTTCACTAAAGTTAAAATACCTTAATATATTTATTAAAATTTAATTATATAAGAAAAAAAATTAACAATTACTATATAGCTTTAAAGATATCATATATATTTAATTTTTTATTTATAAGATTATATTTAGTAAAATATTTATAAAGATGAATTTCTAATAAGATTTTTTACAAATTAATAAATTATTTAATTTAATTAATGATTAATTTAGTTTAATTTGATTAAATTATTGGATCCTAAATCTTAGTTAAGTAAAATATTGGTTAGTAATTAATTTAAATGGATATTAATCTACTTAAGGCTATTCAAATTCACCTAATAAATTTATAAAACCTTAAATATAATGTTAATATTATTGATCAGCCTTTAGTCCTAAAGCTTAATAACCTTTATATTCTCATATGTGGTATTAAGCCATGGTTACTTTAAACTTTTAAGATTAAAGATGTGTCCAAAGTTGCCTAAGCTTAATTTAAATGAATTTACTCCTAACGATTTATATACAACTAATTACCATATATTTATTTATTTTATTTATATAATTATATATTATATTAATAAATCTCTACCTATCTTTAAATCTCATATTACCCTTTTATTTATATTAGCCAAGCTATGGCAACTAATATATAAAGCGATAGCAAGGTTAATAATATGTAGTAATATAAGGAGATTAAAGAATTCCTATAACATTTATAAAATTGTTTAATTAAGCTTAAATTAATTTATAAATATTATCAAATTAGTTAAGATTATAAGATAACTAATTTAATTTAAATTATGATTAATTTTAATCTAAATATAACTTTCTAAAATAATAAGCTTTAAAGGTTTTTAACTATTAATCCTTATTAATAAAGATTTATTAAGCTATTTTATAATTATTATTTAAGATATAAATAGGTATTAACCACCTTATTAAATTAGATAAAAAGATTATAATAGAATATTATTTAATAAGGATGGAAATATAATAAAGTAAATGTAATAATAAGTAACAATAAACTTAACCTAATTATCCTAATATAATAGATAATATTTTTTATATAATAATTTTATAGCTTATTAATAAAACAATTTCTTATTTAACATATGTTTAATATAAAATAATTTTTTTATATAATATAATCTTCCCTTTAAAATTAAGATTATATGATTATTAATAGTTGATAATCTAGTCCTAACCTAAAGTAATAACCTTATAATTGTTGGATTAAGAAATCTTAAGATGATATAAGTTAAGCTAATAAAAATATAATAAATATAAATATAATAGTTAAAGGAAGAATTAAAAACCTAATTGATTAAAATATATTGCATTAAGTATTATATATAATATTAAAAATAACATATAAAGTTTTAACAATAATAGAAAAGCTTGCCTATAAGGAAACCTAATAATATTAATCCTTTTTATTATTATATATAATAATTTTAAATTTAGTAAATATATATATCTTAAATATTATAGGTATGGGATTATATAAAAGTGGATAATAGGGGTGTGGTTTAAAATAAATATTATAAAAATTATAGCTATAATTAAAAGGATTAATAAGATAATGGCAAATATAATAAAATAGGGGATAGTTATATTTTAATTATATATAATCTTTTATATAATATTATAAAACCATAAGTTTAATATATTTACTATTATATATATTCCTATAAGTTTTTAATAATATATTATACACCTCTCTCATTTATATTATAACTTCTTTAAGGTTTTTATTATTAATCTATAAATCACCATTAATATTAATAATTATAAAAGGTATAGTTAAAATAATTTAAGATATTAATAAAGAAATAATGTAATTTATTTATTATATAATATATATATGTAATAAATTCCATAAAGATTAAATGATTAATAAGATAATTGGTTAATAAGAAATAATAGGCTTATTTATAATATGGTGAATAACATAGAACCTAATTAAAAATACCTTATTATTAATTATTTATAAGAAAGTTCTTATCCCTTAAGGATATTAATTTTATTAATTTATTAGTATATCCATAGTATGGACAATATTAATAAAAGTTTATCCTATTAAATTCTTTATAAATTATATTATATTCTTATTATGGCTTAGGTAATTAAAATAGAAATAAAGTTTTAACATTACCCTAAATAAAATTATTATTATTTAAAGAAGTATTCTTAATAAATATATTATTAAAAGTAAGTTAAGGCTTAAGGTAAAAAGATATGATATATAAATAAGTAAAAAGTTTTTCTCTTTAGAAAATGATAACTTAAATATAAAAAAAGAGATTTAAGAAAGTAAAAGAAGAAAAGAAAAGAAAAAATATAAATAAAATTCTTATATACTAAATCATAAAAGGTAATAATGATTTAGGCTTATATGAATTCTTATTTTTCCTATATACCTATTTATGGCCTAATAATAACAAATTTATTTATATTAATTAATTAATCATATCCTATATCAATCATATCTCCAAAAAGCCATATAAATAAGTAATTAGGATTATATTATATATGATAATATTATATGAAATATATGACCAATATAAAGACCTTAATAAATAGTATTAAAATATAAAAACTAATAGCTAAGAAATATTTAACATAATTATTTAAATTAAAATATGTATAAAAGCTTAATAAAAATGAAATAATGTATAATGTGTTAATGAGATAATAAAATTAAGAATAAAATAATTAATAATAAAATATTTGGGATAAGTATAAAAATATTATAAGAAATAATAACGTTAATATAAATGAGGTAAAGCTAAATAAATAATACCTTACTTTTTTATAATAAAGTTATAAAAAATTAAGTATTATTTATTTAAAAAAACCTAATTTATAATCTACTTAAAATCATTTCCTAACATTAGATTAAAATAATTTAATTATAGTAATAAATGAAATATATACTTTAAATTAAAAATAAAATACTAATTGTACTTTATATTTTTAATATAAAGATAATATTTTTTATTTTTTTAATATTAATAAAATTAACTATATACTTATTATCTTATTAAATTAATTATATATAATTGAAATATATATATTAAAAATTAATATTATTATTTAAGTTATAATTTTACCTTTACATTTTATTAATTAAAACCCTTATCCTTTATCCTATATTATTTATATTATTCATATCTTTATTAACATTTATATATAATTTAAAAATCTTAGGTTTAATTATTATAATATTTATTTTTCTTAATTTAATAACATTATAAATCCTATCTTTTTACTTTACTCCTTTAGAATTATAATATCTTATTATTATTATCCACTATTAAATATCATTATATAAGTATTTTAAATCTTATATATTCCTAATATACTTCTTTCCTTATTTATTATTATTATAAAAGGTAGTTATAAATAAAGTTTATATAATATAATATGGAATTAGCCATAATTTTTATTAATGGAGATGGTAACTAACTTAGGTTATATAATAATAGTATTAATTCATAATTTACTTATATATAAATTACCTTATTATCTTAATTCTATTTTAGGTTTAAAATAACTAGTACTATATAAGTTTAATAATATATATTAATATTCTCATTCTATTATAAATAATAGCATAAGCTATAACGTTATAATATTTAATAATTAAATCAACTTTTTTCTATAAAATAAGGTTATCTTTTTTTCTTATAAACATAAGTTAATAATTGAGATTTACACCTTCTTTTTTAGGGTTAGCTAATTATAATTAATCTAATTAGCTTATTTATCTATACTAAAACATAGGACACTTTGCCATTTCTAAATTAGGCTTATATATATTAAGCTTGGAGATATAAAGCTTAAATTTTATATATTATATTAAAAAGGGAATGACGTAGGTAGCATAAATTTTTAGGTTATCAAAATCTAAGATTTTTTTAATGTGAAAAAGAATTATTATAATAATTTTATATTTACCTTATTATTATTTTATTTTTATGGTTATAGTAATAATAATAATATAATTTATATAGTTAAAATAATTGTCCATATTTTATAATATATTATGTATATAGAAATTAATTTACTTTTTCTTTTTTGCCATTATATGTATAAATATTTTTTATATATAAGTTAAGAGAAAAGTTTTATCTATTTATTATAATGTATTTTAAATACAATAGGTTTATTCTTATACTTTAATTAATATCCCTTTTATTTTCAAAATTAATATATTCCTTTTTATCCTTTTATAATATTTATTCTTTTTTTTTTCTTATATTCTTTAAATTTATCTACCCTTATTCTTTTATACAAAGTTATAACATTTTTTTTTAATATATTATTAACTATTCTATAATATCTTTAATTTTTTCTTTTTATCCCTATCCCTATCCCTATATTTAAGTAACATATATAAGCTTATTAGATTATATAGGAGTTCCTTATATTATTAATATTAAAAGATATTAGATATTTTTTATAAGTTTATATCACTTAATTAATAATAATCTAGAAGGAACTAATCTTTAAGCTATTTATTATCTTACTTATATGTTTCCATTTAAGGTAAGAAGGATATATAAGTGATAATAAAAATAATTATATAAATAAATATTTTACTTATTATTCCCTTTTCTCTTATTTTCTCTCCTCTCCTTTCTTTTTTTTATTCTTTCCCTTTTTATATTTATCTCTCCCTTTCATTTTTCCCACCTTATATCTAAATTATTTATATATATTTTATAAATATAATATAAAATCCTTTAATATATGATTATCTTTAATAATAAATATATATGACCTTTCCCTCCTAACCTAATACTTTTTTTTTATTAAATATTAATAAGATTAAAATTATATTCTTCTTTTATCCCAAGATTAATATAAAAATAAAAGAACCTTTAAATTAAATTCCCTTTAAATATATATAAAATCTTTATACTAATACTTTATAAATTAATACTTAATTATTTTATATACCTAAATCTTAAATTCACTTTTAACAATATAAATTTATACTATAAGTTCCTTATATTTAAACCCTTATATTTATAAAAGCAAATATATTAAATTACCATATTGCCTTTACTTAATAATTAAGAAAGTATATATTTTAATTATGAGGATTAATTTTATAAATAAAATGCCAAGTTTGTTTATAACAGCTTAATTAATATTAGATATGGGCAATGTAATAGGATTATTTATCAAATTATATAACTATTTAAAATGATATTAAATTTTAACCAATTTATTATTTAACTATAATCCCTAGATTTTATTAATCCCATAGATAACACTTTTATTAATATTTAATTAAAATATTATATCCTAATCTTTTTAAGTAATATTATATTTTGCTAATAGGCTATAATAAAGTTAATTTATTATTAATAACTTTATAATATCTCTTAATTTTATTTTAAATTACTTTTCCTTAATAACATATAGTTTAACTTATTCAATCTTTTAATTATATTATATATACTTATACCAAACTCTCTTATTCATGGTATTCCTAAGTCTTCAAATAATAATAATGATAATAACAATGATAATAATAATAGGGATAATTTAAAGTTATTATATTCTTAAGATCTTTAATATATCTTATAAAAACTTTATATATAACTAAGGAAAAGGTAATAAATAAGCCTTAAATAATAAAAGGCTATTTATATTATAAACTAAAAATTTATTATAAGAAATATATTATCTTATTATTACCAACTTTATGTTAAAGTTTTCTTATCAATTTTAATCATATAAAAGGGGTAAATAATATTTTATAAGTATTTATAATCTGCTATAATCTAGTATGATTTACTATTTATATTAATAAATTCTTTCAGATTTATATAAAAGAAAATGAAAGGGTAGGGGAAGAAAAATTAGGTATGATAATATTATTAATATTAGATGATCTATTGGCTAATGTTATATATATATTTATCTATTTATTTTTATCTATTTCTTTTAATTATGCTTATATTTATCTATCTTTCTTTCTTTCTTTTTATCTATTTATTAAGATGGTTATAGTAATTATCAACCTAATATTTATTTTTCTTATTATATTAGGTACTTAGTTAAAAGTAATTATGATAAGAAGTAAGAATTATTTGGATAATAATGGTAATTAAAATTTATACTTATTCTATTATTTTATAATTATATATCAAAATAAGATAATATTTTTTAAGGGGAAAATAAGTTAATAAAATGGTTATTAAATAAAGATTGTAATAAGTATAAGTAGCTTGATATATAAAAATTATAATATTTTTCATAATAATATTACCTTAAATTAATACCTTTTTAATCTAAGATTTTAATATCCTTCATTACTATTATTACCTTTTATAATAAAGATTTTAATTATATATTATCCCTCCTTTTTACCATATTATAGGAGATTTGGAGGCTATAAGATCTAATCATATCTTATCTTATTTTATAATTTAATTATACATAGGTTTAGATCCTAATAGGAAGAGTAATTTAGGAAGTAAATTTATTTTAATGGATGGTTAGTTTAAAATTTTATAACTTAATGATATAATTAGAAATTTATACTTATATTAAATGTAATAAATCTTTTTATTATATATTAACTTCATATAAGAGAAAATATATACATATATAGCTAATATTATTTTATAAAAAGATTAATAAAGCTTAATATTTAAGTACCTACTTAATTAAGCTTTAATAAAGCTTTAATAACTTTAGTAACTTTAATGGCCCTAACCCTTAACTTTAGATGATAGTTTTACAAATAGGTAGTAGCTTAGTAGCCCTTATAACCCCTATAGCTTTAAATAGATAGTTTAATCTAAAATACCAAAAATACTACCTTTATTTTAATCTATTATTCCTTTATAAATATTAGGTAATATAATTTAATAAAATTAAATATATAAATAAATCTTTTAATTATATATATTATAACTTAAATTATACCTTTATATAATTAATATTTATTATATTATTTAAGTTTAAAGTATAAGAAATTTTTGGATATAATTTGATTATATTATTAATTTTCAAGTTAATGGTTTCTATAGAATAATCCATTATAAGAATTCTATAATATTATCTAACTTTATTTCTTTATATTAATATCCCATATGAATGACTTTAATTTTAATATATTCCTTCCTTAAGTAGAGATAGGTTATAAAATTTTAACTATTTTATTAATCTTATTAGAGATTCTTTTTATTATTTTATGGATATATGATTTATTCTTGTATTCTATTTATAATTATTTTTTTATCACTTATTATTAATATATAATATAAAATATGCCTTTTAATATTATTAAAATAAGGAGTTATATTGATATTACTTACGTAATATATAATTATATTTCATAAGTTTTATATCTTTTTTAGAATTTATAGGTTAGCTTTTAATATTATAATTTATTATATATAGGAAATTTATATATATAATTTAATATCTAAAATAATAGAAATTTTAATCTTATTCTTATATTAACTTTTTAGTGTGTTTTTTTATTAATTTTTAGCTTAAAAAGCTAACTTTAATTTTCCATTTACTCCCTTTCTATTATTCTTATTTATTTTTAAGCTATATAAATCTATAATAACTTTTATTAACCATGTATATAAATAATAAATAAGTTCTTTAAAACTTAATTCCAATTAGAAGGTAGGTTTAAAGATAAAAAATGATATTAATTATAAAGATAAGAAAAGGAGGAGGAAAAAGATATTATTTATTTTATTATTATTTATATCCTTTTTAACATCTTATTATTATTATTTATTATATCTATTACCATTTTCATATCCTTAAACCCTAAAAGTATTTTTTATTAATAAGAATTCCTTTATGATATCTTATATATAGTTTATATGGATTATATAAGTAAAACTAAGATAATTTTAGTTATAAGCTTTACTTAGATTAATAATATCCATTTAATTATATATGATATTATATATTATAAATTTTTTTATATCTTAATCTTTTCCTTTTATATTATTTCACTTTATCATTTAAATTTCCTATATATATTATGATATTTTTATTAATATTAACTTTTTATCATATTCATCCAATTAATTAATTTATTATCTTATTTTATTTAGCCTTTGTTAATTTTATTATATACTAGGATTATCAAAGTTATAATTATTTATATTATTATGTATATTAAATTTAATTAATTACAATTAAGGTATCACCCCTTTTTTTATCTTAATTTTATATAATTTAACTTAATTAATCAATTTAGTTAACTTAAAGACATTTGTTAGATTTCTTTTACCCTTCTCCTTTATCTATATTATTTATAAAGGTTAATTTAACCTTTAATAATTATAACTTAATTATTATTAAACTACTTAATAATAATATATTACCAAATTATATTATCTATTATTATAACACCTAGCCTTATATTAAGCTAATATTATTAAAAATGGTAATAATAAGTATTTTATAATTTATTTTTAGGTATATATAAAGGATTTTAATTTTAATAAAAATATAATAATAGAAAAGGTAAACCTTATTAATATAGTAAATATTAATATTATTGGTAATATTAATTATAAAGTTATTATATAAGATATTATAAAAGATTATCTAGTGTATAATATAAGGCATATATATATAAAATTCTTGGCAACATCTTATAAAAAATATTAACATCTAAGTAAAAGTTGTTAATAAAAAATATGTTTAATTTTATATTTATAATATCAAATTAATACCATTTTCAGGGTAACCTAGGCCAATTAAAGGTATCTATTAAGTAATTAGTTATTTATTCAGGATTAAATATCAAGTCATTTCTCATATGTAACCCTATAGGTTTATCCATCTTCATTTATGCCTATTAAAATAAATTATATTTAAAATAAATATTTTATTTTAATGCTTTAAAGTTGTTAAAATATTTAATAATTATAAATTAATATTAATAATATAATAAAGAATAGTATTAGATTAATGCCAGATTATTATTAACAATTTAACCAAAAGTAGATTAAAAATTACACCTAGTTATACCATATAAGCGGGGTTATTTTATACAATATTATATAATTGATGTTATATATAAAAAAGCTTTTTAACCCTTATCGCTCCTCTTTTATATTTTCTTAAACTCTCTCTTTTATTTCTTATTTCCAAAGCTTCTTAAATTTTAAATTAAATATTATAATATCCAATTTATATATATTAAAAAGCCTCACTTCTTACACCATTTATTATTATTACTAATTAATTATAATTACCTATAATAATATAAATATGGCAAACATGTTTAAAAAGGCCTTTTTAAAGGATATAGATTATATGGCTAAATTAGTTAAATTAGCCATTTTATCTATTATCACCTTCCTAATTACCCTTATTGTTTTTATCTTCCTAATTATCTTATCTACCTTAACTCTCTTAGCTATTACATTTACTACCACTAAAATGGTCATTAATATTATCTTAATATTATTAGACTTCTTAATTAGTATAATTATATATGCTACTAGCATTATCATTACCACCTTAATAAAACTTTTCAATATTATTAAAAAGATATCTAAAAAATAAGGGATAAATTATAGCTAAGAGATTAAATAAAGGAAGGAGAAAGGAAAAGAGGATAAAATGGGTATAAGAATTATTTAAGATTAAAGAATTACCTAGGATTAATTTTAAATCTATTGGATTATTCTTATATTTCCACCTTAATCAACTTTGCCCACCAGCTTTGCTTCATTTTTAAATAAGTTGATCTAAAATTTTAATATAATAAATCCTATAATTATAATTTATCTTATTTCTTTTAAATCTAAAATTATTCATTTTCAAATGTATATAAAGTTTAAATTTATATTAAATATTTTAAAAATATAAGGGATTTTACTTATATGTATTTTTAATTATATTTTAATTTATCTTATAAAGATAATATTATTAAGAAATTCTTATATTAATATATAAATAAATCTTTATAAAAAATGTTTTATTTTACCTAAATTAGGTATATTACTTAAATAACTTATATTTACCCATTAAAATAAGGCTTAGATAAGGTTTTTTAATCTAAAAATGATAATATATAACACAATTTTACCAAAGCCATATCCCAAAAGATTATTTATAATAATATATATATAAAACTAATAACATATATAAATAAATATTTATTATTTGTAAAAAAGTATCTCTATATTATATAAACTATAAATAAAAGCTTTAAATATAATATTATAAACTTTATTAAAATAAACATGGGGTTACCTTTTTAATTATTATTTTGGTTATATGATAAATATATTATTAAATTGGCCCTACAGCTATATACTTATTATTATTAATCCTTTTTAGAGGTAGCTATTGTAAAATCATGGTATACTTTATTATTCCAATATTAACAAATATTCTATTTAAGCCTTATCTTAATAAGTATTATATTATTAATAATAATTAAAGGAAATATAAATTATTAAAGAAATTTTAGTTAATATAGATAAGGTTAAAAAAGATATGTAAGTAAAGGGAAATAAGAGATAATAATAAAGGTGAGGTAATATTAAATTAAATATATAACATATAAAATTATATTTTATAAAAGACTTATTAATTATTTATATATATAAGACCTACCTTATAATTTATAATATATTTCTATATGTCTATATTTTTTATATTTTATTATAAGTATAATATTCTTACCTTTTTTATATTTTTACTAAATAAGAAATTCCCTTATCCTCATAAATAAAAGACCTTACTTTAAGTAAGTAATTTCTTTTTATATTATGGCGTTTATTATTTATATAATCTAACCTTTTATAAGTAAAAATTTGATCCTAAAGGAATATTATCTTACTTATTATTTAATTAATTTATTTTAATATTTAATTTTATACTTTAATTATTAATATTTAAAAGCTAAGATGGTGAGCCATAATTAGATTTTTATAATAATAAAAAGTAAGATAGAGTTATTAATTATCTTAGGCATCTTAAATACCTAAGAAAGGGTTAGGAAATTAAAGTTTAATAAATAAGTTTAAATTACCTAAAAAAGTCATCCTTTAATAAAATTATAACCTTATAATATTAACTAAAGGTAAATAAAAAAGTCTAAGTTCCTTAAATTAATGATTTAAGAAGCTTAGTTACTTAAGTATAAGTATATAAATTTATATTTATTTATTAATCCTCATTATCCAATATTTTCTTATATTATATGCATTAATTTACAAATGGTAAAGAATTTTTAACTAATTATAAAATAAAGTTCTTCTTAATTTTTATTAGATTTATTTAAAAAAGTATAAATCCAATAATATCCTATTAATATCCTAAATAATTAGTATATATTTTTTAACTATTAAGATTTTTAAGCATAATTTCTTAATGACTATTTTAAGTATTTTCTAAATATGTCACTTAATATTTTGGATAATCTTAAGAAATAATATGCTTAATAATTACAAATAATATAATCTAATAAATCCAATTCTTTATCAAATATTTAAATTAAAATTATTAATTAAATTAAATAAAAATAATATTAATTAGGAGGTTATCCAATCTAAAGCTAACGTAGATAGTGATGACGATTAAAAGAACAATAATTCATGACTAATACACCCTTTTAAATATAAGAACCCTCTTTAAAAGGCAATTAGTAAAGATACTTAAGGATAATTTATTATATAAATACCACTTATATATATCTCTTTTCCTTAAACTATATTATCTTTAATTAAAAAATTGCTTACTTTTTTTCCTTAGGACTATCTAAAGCCACCATATATTTGAATAAAATTACCTTATACCTATACATATTAATCCTAATATAGTTTAGTAGTGTAAGTATTTAATTTAAGGTATAAGAGTTATAATAATTAAGGTATTATTTCTATATATCTATGCTTACCTATGGTAATTTAAATAAAGTTATTTTTAACTATGTTATTACCCTTTAATAACCTTTCCTATCCTAATGGTTGTTATTATTACCAAAGCTATACCATAGACGATAGAATAAACCCATTAAAAATCCTCCTATCTTATATTGTTATTAAAGGTTTCCTTAATATTTCTTTATTTTAAAAGGCTTATTATAAGAAAGGTCTTATTTAATACTACTATTATGTTAGCATTATATGGCCTTTAACCTTAAAAGGATAAGTAATAATAGGAGTAATAGTAAGGTTAATAATAAAAAGATTATTTTAGTATTAATAAGAAGAAAAGGTATAAAATTTTCTATTAGGATTATACCTTAAATTAGGTTAAATTATATATTTACATTATTATTCTATATATATCATATATTGAAATTAATATATATAAATTTTATCCAATAAATTAGATAATATTAAATTAAATGGGCCATATATGAGTAATATTATAAAATATTATGTAATATCATATACTATATATTATAATATTATTTATATATTAATCATTTAACCTAATATCTTTTTACTTAATTAAATATATAATAATAACTTTAAATAAATCCTTTTCCTTTAAGTAATTAGGATTAAAAGAAATCTCTTAAAATTAAAGTTTTAATAATAATTGATAATAATATTCCCCCTATAAATAAATTAATTATCCTAATATTAGCAATATCCCTTCTACCCAAATCATATTATATATTTTTAATATATTAAATTAATCCTTAATATAATTAAAAATAAAACCTAAGTAATAAATTTATAAAATATATTTATAATTTTTCTTATTTTATAAAAGATTAATTAATATTAATATATCTTAATCTTAATATAATAAAATTAGAAAATATTAATATTCCTTTAATTAATATTAAAAGTTTTCTTTTTATAGTAAATATCTTATCCTTTATTATATTATCTACTATATTAGGTAAAGCTTTAATTAAGGCTTGCCTTATATAATATATTAATTTACTTATATTACCATCTTAAGTAATTTAATATTTAAAATCTTTTAAAGACTTAATAATATTTATTAGAATATAAATCTTATTTATTACAGCTTATATCTTCACCTTTTACTTTATTTATTACTTATATTATATCTTTAATTATTTCCCATTAATATTTAATATTATAAATATTATTTACTTATTATCATATTATATATCCTATATATAATAGAAATATTAAAGATTTCATATATGTTTACTTATATCTCCAATTTTAAAAATAATAATAAATATAAAGTTCTTTATATAATAATTTTATTTAGGCTTGGTATTAAGATTATATATTATATATAAAGAATTATAATAAATCTCATCTTTATATAATATTAATAAATATTATTAATTAATATAATAATATAAATAAGGATTTATTATTTACTTTTAAAGTTATTATAAAATAAAATCTTAAATTAATTATTAAATATTATTTAAATAGGCTTTAATATATTCTAAATTTCTTAGGCCTAATATAAAAATTTCTTATGGAAATAATTAATAATTTAGATACTATTTAATTAGCAAAGAGCCATAAGTTATTCCTAATATATAATAATATAAAAGTATAAATTAAATTAAATATAATAATTCTAATAATCCTAGAATTAAAAATTAAGGTAGGGGAGCTTATATTATTATTTATAACCATATTGCTTTAATTAAAAAAGAGAAAAATTATATTAATCTATAAGTCATAAAGTAAGATTAAATGAGGGCCAATTATAAATGAAAATTTAACCTAATCTTTTTCTAAAGTAATTTATTATAAGAGGAAAGTTAACCAAGAGTTTAATAATAATATATTAAAGAGATTTTTAATTAACTTTCTTTTAAAATCTAATTTAAGAAATATTAAAAGTATAAATCTTAAAGTTCTTAAGAATATAAGATAGATTTCTATAATATTTAATTTTATAAGTAAGAAAAAGAAAAAATATATAAATAATTTAAAGAAGAAAAATAAAAAATTTACCAAATTTATAAAAATTTATAAAAAGTGAAAATAATTAGAAAAGGATAATATTACAAGCTTAATATTTATAAATATCTCTTTAACTTCTAACTAAAAATAATAAATATTAATATAAAAATATCTTATTATAATTATTTAAATAAGGTATATTTAAATATATTATAACTAAAAATATCCCTATTTTATTATTATTTATATTTAGCAATTATAAACATCTTTAGAACAAAATTATCACAAAATTTTAATATAAAATAATTAATATATACCAATTTGTTATTATTATATTAAATATATTAAGTAATAATTTGGTTATATATTTTTATTTTATAAATAGTGTTATATATTAGAAAATATTTTTAAAGATTTATATTCTTATTATTATTTCCATATGTATAAATATCACATAATATAAGTAACTAAGTTAAATATATAATTAACTAAATTTACAATTATTGAAAAAATGATAAGTAAAACTTACCCACTTTATAAATTCATGATTTTAATTTTATATGTTATCTTAAACAATAAAAGGTTTAATATATTAAATTATGAATTATCCTATATTGGTTAATTATATTATAATTAATAAATAAACCTTATAATCTTTTTTAATAAGAATATTTATATCATATATATTAATTATAATTATAATTTAGGTTTTATTAATCTTAACTTTCTTAAGTAGCCTTTTATTTTTATTATTACTATCCTTCTTCTAATATTATAATATAAAGTTATAAGGCATAAATACCTCCTTTTTAGGCTATTTTATCCTTAAGTAATTAGTAGATGATGTGATATTAAGTAGGTTATATTTTAGATTTAAAAGCTTTAAAAGTAATAATCAATTTGAAGTATATCTCTTTAAAAGTATTATTAATTATAAGCTTATGATATATATATTTAGAGGAGTTATTAAAAATCTCTAATCTTAAAGGCTTAAATGTTTATATGATCTGAGCTAGGTAAAGATATGATTAATAAGATGACTTATTATATTATATTTATATAAGGTTAGGTTAAGTATATATTTACTTTTGTTTAAATGATATCTTTTATTAATATATTTAATATTATTAATAATATTATAATGGAAAGTTATTTGGTTATTTTATTGATTTAGGTGTATATATACTTTTATAATAGTATATATATATAAGATAGACATTTTTTATTATTTCTTAATTTTACTTTTAAAAAGCCTAAAGATTAAATCTTTTAAATTCCCAATTAGATATGATATTAATTAAAATAGATATTAATTAAGGTGGTAAATAGATAAATAATATAATATTTAAAATCTTAAATAGGTATATAATAGATTTTTAATTAATAGGTACATATATATATAAGATTTTTAAAGGGTAATGATAATATCATCTTTACCTAATCTATTTATCAAAATTGGTTAGATAATAATTCTATTTATTAAAATGTTTAATCCATTTTATTTTTATATTATTTATTATATATTTATCTTTTAATAAATAAAATGGTGGGAATTAGGGAATAAAATATTATTGCTAACATTTCCTATCTAAAAAGAAATAAATAAACTTTCAAATTAATCAATAATATAAATAACCAAAAATTTTAATAATATTAGAAGATTAAAATTACTCAAACTTAAAACTTATATCAAAACTTATAATAATAACCTATATTAAATATCATACCTAAAATTATATTTATTCCAAAACTAATCTTATCCAAGTCATACATATCCTAATCCTATATACCATAATAAAATTATAAGGCTAATTCTTCTAAGGATATAATATATTAAATTCACATAATATATTAAGCATTTCTTCAAAATTTAAAGTTTATAAAAGAAATGCTCACCCATATAGGTCAAAGATATTTAAAATAATAACATTATAATTGATAAGAATAAGGTTTTACTTTAAAAATTTAATACCCAAATTTTATAAAAGCTATTATATTAAATTAAAAATAATTATTAAAAATTTCTTATATATTATAAAAATTTTAAGTATTAATTATTTAGAAAATTTTAAAATATAATAATATGGTAAAAGCTATAATAAATATAATATATTATATAAAAGAAAAAAATAAAAAAAATAAAAAATAAATAAAATAATATAAAATAAAATAAATTAAAATAAATAAATTATATAAAATAATTTTTAAAAGTAAAGTTATATTATATAAACTTATATTATAATTATTTTATAATTATTAATAAATAATAAATATTTAATTTATTATTTATTAATAATATATTTTAAATAA
>KZ111317.1:0-20849 GCA_002120335.1 Hypoxylon sp. EC38
TTATTTAATATTACTTATTTAAAATATATTATTAATAAATAATAAATTAAATATTTATTATTTATTAATAATTATAAAATAATTATAATATAAGTTTATATAATATAACTTTACTTTTAAAAATTATTTTATATAATTTATTTATTTTAATTTATTTTATATTATATTATTTTATTTATTTTTTATTTTTTTTATTTTTTTTTTTTATATAATATATTATACTTATTATAGCTTTTATTATATTATTATATCTTAAAATTTTTTAAATAATTAATACTTAAAATTTCTATAATATATAAGAAATTTTTAATAATTATTTTTAATTTAATATAATAGCTTTTATAAAATTTAGGTATTAAATTTTTAAAATAAAACCTTACTCTTATTAATTATAATATTATTATTTTAAATATCTTTAACCTACATAGGTAAGTATTTCTTTTATAAACTTTAAATCTTAAAAAAATGCCTAATATATTATATAAACTTAATATGTTACACCCTTAGAAAAATTAGCCTTATAACTTTATTATAATATATAGGATTAAGATATATATAACTTAAATAAGATTAACTTTAAAATAAATATAATTTTAGGTATGATGTTTAATATAAATTATTATTATAAGCTTTAATATAAATTTTAAGTTTAAGTAATTTTAATTTTTTAATATTATTAAAATCTTTGGTTATTTATATCATTAATTAACTTAAAAGTTTATTTACTTTTTCTTAGATAGGAAATATTAATAATAATACTTTATCCTTTAATTCCTATTATTTTATTTATTAAAAGATAAATATATAATAAATAATATAAAAATGAAATAAATTAAATATTTTAATAAATAAAATTACTATTTAGTCAATTTTAATAAATAGGTTAGGTAAAGATAATGTTATTATTACCCTTTAAAAGCCTTATATATATATATACTTATTAATTAAAAATTTGTTATATATTTATTTAAGATTTTAAATATTATATCATTTATTTATTTATTATTTTAATTAGTACCTATTTTAGTTAATATTATATTTAATTAAGAATTTAAAAGATTTGGTTTTTAGGCTTTTTAAAAGTAAAATTAGGAAATAATAAAAAATATCCATCTTATATATATATGTTATTATAAAAGTATGTATATATTTAAATTAATAGGATAGTTAAGTAACTTTTTATTATAATATTATTAATAATATTAAATATATTAATAAAGGATATTATTTAAATAAAGGTAAATATATATTTAGTTTAGCCTTATATAAGTATAATATAGTAAGCCATTTTATTAATTATATTTTTGCCTGGTTTAGATTATATAAGCACTTAAGCCTTTAAGATTAAAAATTTTTAATAACTTTTCCAAATATATGTATTATAAGCTTATAATTAATAATACTTTTAAAGAAATATACTTTAAATTAATTATTACTTTTAAAGCCTTTAAGTTTAAAATATAGTTTACTTAATATTATATTATTTACTAGTTATTTAAGGATAAAATAGCTTAAAAGGGAGGTATTTATACCT
This sequence comes from Hypoxylon sp. EC38, assembly GCA_002120335.1. Taxonomy (NCBI): domain Eukaryota; kingdom Fungi; phylum Ascomycota; class Sordariomycetes; order Xylariales; family Hypoxylaceae; genus Hypoxylon; species Hypoxylon sp. EC38. The sequence goes on from KZ111317.1 coordinate 1,535, forward strand.
TATAACTTTATATTATAATATTAAAGGAAAGATAATAATGGTGGGAATAAAAGATTGCTTAAGAAAGTTAAGATTAATAAAACCTAGGTTATAATTATAATTAACATATATAATATAAGTGTTTTTATTAAAGAAGATTATAAGGTTTATTTATTAATTATAATATAGTTAACTAATATAGGATAATTTATAATTTAATATATTAAATCTTTTATTGTTTAAAATAGTATATAAAATTAAAATTATAAACTTATAAAGTGGATAAGTTTTATTTATTATTTCTTTAATAATTATAAACTTAATTAGTTATATATTTAATTTAGCTACTTATATTATATAATATTTATATATATAGAGATAGTAATAAAAATATAAATTTTTAAAAATGTTTTCTAATATATAATATTATTTATAGAATGAAGATATATAGTTAAATTATTACTTAATATATTTGGTATAATAATAATAAATTGGTATATATTAATTATCTTATATTAAAATTTTATAATAATTTTATTTTAGAAATATTTACAATTATTAAATATAAATAATAATAAAATAAGGATATTTTTAGCTATAATATGTTTAAATATATTTTACTTAAATGGTTATAATAAGGTATTTTTATATTAATATTTATTATTTTTGGTTAGAAGTTAAAAAGATATTTATAAATGTTAAGCTTATAATATTATCCTTTTCCAATTATTTTTACTTTTTATAAATCTTTATAAATTTAATAAATTTCTTACTTTTCTTCTTTAAATTATTTATATATTTTCTTTTCTTTTTACTTATGGAGTTAAGCGTTATAAAAGTTTATTTTATATTTTTAAAGGCTTTAAGGTTTATACTTTTAATATTTTTTAAATTAAATCTTAGGAAAGAGTTAATTAAAAGTTTTTTTAATATATTATTATTAAACTTTTAATTAGCTTTTCTTTTATAATAAATTATTTTAGAAAAAGATTGGGTTAAATTTTTATTTATAATTAGTTTTTATTTAATTTTATTTTATAATTTATAAATTAATATAACTTTTCTTTTTTTTAGTTAAGATGATATAATTATAGGTGGTAATATAAGCTTTCTTATTTTAATTTTTAATTTTAAGACTATTAAAATTATTATATTTGATTTAATTTATACTTTTATATTATTATATATTAAAAATAGCTTATAACTCTTTATTAATTAAATAATATTTAGGTTATTAATTATTTCTGTAAGAGATTTTTATGTTAAGCTTAAAAAGTTTAAAGTATATTAAAGCTTATTTGAATAATATTTAATAATTAATTTAAGATTTTATCTTATAATAATTTTAAAAATAAATAATAGATTTTTATTTATATTATTATATTAATTAATAATATTTATTAATATTATGTAAGGATAAGATTTATTATAATTTTTTATATATAATATATAACTTTAATATTAAGCTTAAATAAAATTATTATATAAAAAGCTTTATATTTATTATTATTTTTAAAATTAAAGATATAAATAGGTATATATAAAATTTCTAATATTTTTATTATATGTAAGATATGTAATATGGTAATAAGTAAATAATATTTATAATATTAAATGTTAATAAAAAGTAATTAAAAATATAATGTGAATAATAAATAAAGTAGAAGATAAAGATATAAGCTATAGTAAATAAAGTTTATATTTTGGTAAATATTATTAGGTTTTTAGAAGATTTTAAATATTAGGCTATTTAAGATAATAATATAGGTAGGTTAATATGTTATATAGGGTAGGCTTTAATTAAAATTTTACTTAGTATAATAAATGGTATAATAGAGGATAAAGTATTTATTATAAAAAAAAAGTTTTTAATATTAGTTAAAGGGATATTAATATTTTTTAATTTTACTATATTAAAGTTAAGATATGTTAATATTAATTAATCTTTTATAGGGTGAGAAAAATTATAGGTATATTTTATAAATTTATTACTTAAGCTTTATTTTTAATTATGTTAAGGATTAATTTAATGTGTTAAAAGTGTATAATATAACCTAGGTAAAAGGAATATTACTAATATTAAAATAGTTAATTTATTTATAAAGGGAATATTATTATTAATTATTATTAAAATTTTAATTTTAAAAGATTTTTTTTAATCTTAGTTATTTAAAGAAAAGGGATTTATTTAAAGCCATCATTATATATTTAATTAAGCAAAAAAATATTAAGTTAAATAACTAATATATAAATAATATTATAATATATAATATATAATATTATATAATATTTTATAATATTATTTATATATGGCCTATTTAATTTAATATTATTTAATTTATTAAATAAAACCTATATATATTAATCTTAATATATGGTATATGTAAAGTAATAATATAAATATATAATTTAACCTAATTTAAAATATAGCCTTAATAAAAAATTTTATATCTTTTTTTTTTATTAATATTAAAATAACCTTTTTATTATTAATTTTATTATTATTTCTATTATTACTTATCTTTTTAAAATTAAAGGTTATATAGTGCTAATATAATAATAGTATTAAATAAAACCTTTTTCACGATAAACTTTTTAAGGTAAAAAAATATTAAAGAAATCTCTAATAATAATATAGGATAAAAGGATTTTTAATAAATTTATTTTATTATTTATAATATAGCTTTAATAATAATAATAATTATTAGGATAGGAAGGATTATTAAGGGGTAATAATATAATTAAAAATAGCTTTATTTAAACTATTATAAGTAAGTATAAATATATAAAAATAATACCTTAATTATTATAGCTTTTATACCTTAAATTAAGTATTTATATTATTAAATTATATTAGGATTAGTATATATAAATATAAGGTGGTTTTATTTAAATATATAATAGCTTTAAATAATCTTAAGGAAAAGGAATAAGCAATTTTTTAACCAAAGATAATATAATTTAAAGGGAAAAGATATATATAGGTAATATTTATATAATAAATTATCTTTAAGTATTTTTATTAATTACCTTTTAAAAAGGATTTTTATATTTAAAAGGATATATTAATTATAAATCATTACTTTTTTAATTGTTATTGTTATTTATATTAGCTTTAAATTAGATAATCTCCTAATTAATATTATTTTTATTTAATTTAATTAATAATTTTAGCTTAGGTATTTAATGAAAAATTAGATTTATTAGATTATATTATTTATAATTATTAAATATACCATTCCTTAAAATTATTTAAAATATTAGATAATATATTTAGAAAATATTTAAAATAGTTATTAAGAAATTATACCTAGGAATCCTAACAATTAAAAAGTATACATTAATTATTTAAGATATTAATAAAATATTATTAAATTTATACCTTTTTAAATAAATCTAATAAAGATTAAAGAAAGCTTTACTTTATAACTAATTAAAGATTTTTTATCATTTACAAATTAATACATATAATATAAGAGAATATTAAATAATAAGGATTAATAAATAAATATAAACTTATATATTTATACTTAAATAACTAAACTCCTCAAATCATTAATTTAAAAAGCTTAGATCTTTTTATTTACCTTTAACTAACATTATAAGGCCATAACTTTATTAAAGGATAACTTTCCTAGGTAATCCAAACTTATCTATTAAACTTTAATCTTTTAATCTCTTTTTAAATATTTAAAATATTTAAAACAATTAATGGTTTTATCTTATTTTCTATTATTATAAGAATCTAATTATAACTTACCACCTTAACTCTTAAATATTAATAATTAAAATATAAAATTAAATATTAAAGTAAATTAATTAAATAATAAGTAAAGTAATACTCTTTTAAAATCAAATCTTTATTTATAAAAGATTAAATTACATAAATAATAAACGCCATAATATAAAAAGAAATCACTTATTTAAAGTAAAATCTTTTACTTATAAGGATAAAAGAATTTTTTATTTAATAAAAATATAAAGAAGGTAAGAATATTATATTTATAATAAAATACAAAAAATATAAATATATAAAAATATATTATAAATTATAAGATAAATCTTATATATATAAATAATTAATAAGCCCCTTATAAAATATAATTTTATACACTATATACTTAATTTAACACTACCTCATCCTCATTATTATCTCTTATTTCTTTTTACCCACATATCTTTTTTAACCTTATTTATATTAATTAAAATTTTCTTAATAACCTATATTTCCTTTAGCTATTACTAATAATATAATACTTATTAAGATAAGGCTTAAATAAAATATTTATTAATATTAAAATAATAAAGTATATTATAATTTTATAATAGCTATTTTTAAAAAGGATTAATAATAATAAGTATATAATTATAAGGCTAATTTAATAATATATTTATTATATAACTAAAATAATAATTAAAAAGATAATCTTATATTTATTTTAATAAAGTTTATAATATTATATTTAAAGCTTTTATTTATAATTTATATAATATAAAAATATTTTTTTATAAATAATAAATATTTACTTATATATACTATTAATTTTATATATATATTATTATAAATAATCTTTTAGGATATAGCTTTGGCAAAATTATATTATATACTATTATTTTTAAATTAAGAAATTTTATTTAAATCTTATTTTAGTAAGTAAATATAAATTATTTAAATAATATATTTAATTTAGGTAAAATAAAATATTTTTTATAAAAATCTATTTATATATTAATATAAGAACCTTTTAATAATATTATCTTTATAAAATAAACTAAAATATAGTTAAGAATATATATAAGTAAAGTCTTTTATATTTTTAAAATATTTAATATAAATCTAAACTTTATATATATTTAAAAATAAATAATTTTAGATTTAAAAGAAATAAGATAAACTATGGTTATAGGATTTATTATATTAGAACTTTAAATTAATTTATTTAAGGATAGAGTAAAGCTAATAAGCAAAGTTAATTAAAGCAAAAATATAAGAATAATCCAATAAATTTAAAATTAACTTTAAATAATTCCCTAACCTTAAATAGTTCCTATATTTATTTTATCTTTCTTTTCTTTTTCTTTCCTTTACTTAATCCTTTAATTATAACTTATTCCTTATTTTTTAAATATTTTTTTAATAATATTAAAAAGCTTTATTAAGGTGATAATAATAATGTTAATAGTATATATAATTACGTTAATTAAAAAGTTTAATAATATTAAAATAGTATTAATAATTATTTTAGCAATAGTGAATATAATAGCTAAAAAAGCTAGGATAAATAGGATAATTAAAAAGATAAAAGTAATAAAAGTAATTAGGGAAATGGTAATAAATAGGATGGTTAATTTAATTAATTTAGTTATATAATTTATATCCTTTAAAAAGGCTTCTTTAAATATATTTGCCATATTTATATTATTACAAATGATTATGGCTAATTAATAATAATAATAAATAGTATAAAAAATAAGACTTTTTAATATATATAAATTAGATATTGTAATATTTAATTTAAAGTTTAAGAAACTTTAAAAATAAGAAATAAAAAAGAAAGTTTAAAAGAATATAAAAAAGAAATAGTAAGGGTTAAAAAGCCTTTTTATATATAACATTAATTATATAATATTATATAAGGTAATCCTACTTATATGGTATAATTAAGCGTGGCTTTTAATTTATTTTTGATTAAATTATTAATAATAATCTAACACTAATTTAATATTATTCTTTATTATATTATTAATATTAATTTATAACTATTAAATATCTTAACAACTTTAAAGTATTAAAATAAAACATTTATTTTAAATATAATTTATTTTAATAAGTATAAATAAAAATAAATAAACCTATAAAATTATATATAAGAAATGACTTAATATTTAATCCTAAATAAATAATTAATTACCTAATAAATACCTTTAATTAGCCTAGGCTACCTTAAAAATAATACTAACTTAATATTATAAGTATAAAACTAAATATATTTTTTATTAATAGCTTTTATTTAAATATTAATATTCCTTATAAAATATTATTAGGAACCTTATATATATATATCCTATATTATATACTAAATAATCTTTTATAATATTTTATATAATAACTTTATAATTAATATTACTAATAATATTAATATTTATTATATTAATAAGATTTACTTTTTTTATTATCACATTCCCATTAAAATTAAAACTTTTTATATATACCTAAAGATAGATTATAAAACGCCTATTATTACTATTTTTAATGGTATTAACTTAATATAAAGCTAGGCATTATAGTAATAAATAGTATAATTTGGTAATATATTATTATTAGGTAGTTTGGTAATAGTTAAGCTATAATTATTAAAGGTTAAATTAACCTTTATAAATAGTATAAATAAAGGAAAAAGGTAAGAAAAATCTAATAAATATCCTTAAATTAACTAAATTAATTAATTAAATTAAATTATATAAAATTAAGATAAGGAAAAGGATAATATTTTAATTATAATTAATTAGATTTAGTATATATAATAATATAAATAATTATAGCTTTAATAATCCTAATATATAATAAAATTAATAAAAGCCAAATAAGATAAAATAATAGATTAATTAATTAGATAAGTATAATAGAAAGCTAATATTAATAAAAATATTATAATATATATAAAAAGTTTAAATAATAAAGTGAAATAATATAAAAAAAGAAGATTAGGATATGAAAAGATTTATAATATATAATATTATATATAATTAAATAAATATTATTAATTTAAGTAAAGCTTATAACTAAAATTATTTTAGCTTTATTTATATGGTTTATATAAGCCATATATAAGATATCATAAAGAAATTCTTATTAATAAAGAATATCTTTAAGATTTAAAAATACAAAAATAATAATAAATATAATAGATAGCAATAATAAGATATTAAAGGAGATATAAATAATAATAAAATAAATGGTATTTTTTTCCTTTTTTTCTTTTTATCTTTATAATTAATATTATTTTTTATCTTTAAACCTACCCTTTAATTAAAATTAAGCTTTAAAAAACTTATTTATTACTTATATATATGGTTAATAAAAGTTATTATAAATTTATATAGCTTAAAAATAAATAAGAATGGTAAAAAGAAGGTAAATAAGAAATTAAAGCTAGCTTTTTAAGCCAAAAATTAATAAAAAAACACACTAAAAAGTTAATATAAAAATAAAATTAAAATTTCTATTACCTTAAATATTAAATTATATATATAAATCTTTTATATATAGTAAATTATAATATTAAAAGCTAACCTATAAATTTTAAAAAAGATATAAGGCTTATAAAATATAATTATATATTATATAAGTAATATTAATATAACTTCTTATTTTAACAATATTAAAAGATATACTTTATATTATATACTAATAATAAATAATAAAAAAATAATTATAAATAGAATATAAGAATAAATCATATATTTATAGAATAATAAAGAAAATTTTTAATAAGATTAATAAAATAACTAAAATTTTATAACCTATCTTTACTTAAGGAAAAAATATATTAAAATTAAAACCATTTATATAGGATATTAATATAAAGAAATAAAATTAAATGGTATTATAAAATTCTTATAGTAAGCTATTTTATAAAAACTATTAACCCAAAAATTAATAATATAATTAAATCATATTTAAAAACCTCTTATATTTTAAACTTAAATAATATAATAAATATTAATTATATAAAGATATAACTTAAGTTATAATATATATAATTAAAAAGCCTATTTATATATTTAATTTTATTAAATTATATTACCTAATATTTATAAAGGAATAATAAGTTAAAATAAAGATAACATTTTTAATATTTTGGATTAAGCTATTCATTTAAAACTATAAGGGTTATAAGGGCTATTAGGCTATTACTTACTTATAAAACTATTATTTAAAGTTAAAAGTTAAAGCCATTAAAACTATTAAAATTATTAAAATTTTATTAAAGCTTAATTAAATAGATACTTAAATATTAAGCTTTATTAATCTTTTTATAAAATAATATTAGCTATATATATATATACCTTCTCTTATATAAAATTAATATATAATAAAAAGATTTATTATATTTAATATAAATATAAATTTCTAATTATATTATTAAGTTATAAAGTTTTAAACTAGCCATTCATTAAAGTAAATTCACTTCCTAAATTACTTTTTTTATTAGGACCTAAATTTATATATAATTAGATTATAAAATAAGGCAAAATATAATTAGATCTTATAGCCTTTAAATCTTTTATAATATAATAAGGAAAGGAGATAATATATAATTAAAATCTTTATTATAAAGGATAATAATAATAATAAAAGATATTAAGATCTTAGATTAAGAAGATATTAATCTAAGATAATATTATTATAAAAAATATTATAATTTTTATATATTAAACTATTTATATTTATTACAATCTTTATCTAATAATTATTTCGTTAATCCATTTTCCCCTTGGAAAATATTATCTTATTTTAGTATATAGTTATAAAATAATGGGATAGGTATAAATCTTAATTATTATTATTATTTAAATAATTTTTACTTTTTATTATAGCTATCTTTAGTTAAGTACTTAATATAATAAGAAGAATAAATATTAGATTAATAATTATTATAATTATCTTAATAAATAAATAAAAAGAAAGAAAGAAAGATAGATAAATATAAATATAATTAAAAGAAATAAATAAAAATAAATAGATAAATATATGTATGATATTAGCTAATAAATTATCTAATATTAATAATATTACTATATTTAATTTTTCTTTCCTTATCTTTTTATTTTCTTTTATACAAATCTAAAAGAACTTATTAATATAAATAATAAATTATATTAAATTATAACAAATTATAAGTACTTATAAAATACCATTTATCCCTTTTATATGATTAAAGTTGGTAAGAAAACTTTAATATAAAGCTAATAATAATAAGATAATATATTTCCTATAATAAGTTTTTAGTTTATAATATAAATAACCCTTTACCATTTAAGGCTTATTCATTACCTTTTCCTTAATTATATATAAAATTTTTATAAGATATGTTAAAAATTTTAAAAATATAATAATTTTAGATTATTCCTATTATCGTTATTATTATTATTATTATTATTATTATTTAAAAGCTTAAGAATATTATAAATAAGAGAATTTAGTATAAGTATATATAATGTGATTAAAGGATTAAATAGGTTAAACTATATGCTATTAGAAAAAAGTAATTTAAAATAAAATTAAGGGATATTATAAAGTTATTAATAGTAAATTGGCTTTATTATAGCTTATTAATAAAGTATAATATTATTTAAAAAGGTTAGGATATGATATTTTAGTTAAATATTAATAAAAGCATTATTTATAAGATTAGTGAAATCTAGGAATTGTAGCTAAATAATAAATTGGTTAAAATTTAATATTATCTTAAATAATTATATAATTTAATAAATAATCTTATTATATTACTTATATTTAATATTAATTAAGCTATTATAGATAAATCTAGCATTTTACTTATAAAATTAATCCTTATAATTAAGATATATATTTTCTTAGCTATTAGGTAAAGGTAATATAACGATTTAATATACTTACCTTTATAAATATAAAGGCTTAAATATAAAGAACTTATAGCATAAATTTATATTACTAAAAATAAATTTAAGGTTTAGGTATATAAAATAATTAAGTATTAATTTATAAAATATTAATATAAAGATTTTATATATATTTAGGGGGAATTTAATTTGGAGATTCTTTCATTCCTATATTAACCTTAGGATAAAAGAAGGATATAATTTTAATCCTATTAATATTTAATAAAAGAAAAATATTGGGTTAGGGGGAAAAGGCTATATATATTTGTTGTTAGGGGCGATTATATATTAAAAAATCTTATACCATATTTATAAAATATATATAAATAACTTAAATATAGGGTAGGAAAAATAAAAAAAAGAAATAAGTATAAGAAGGGAAGGAATAAAAAGAAGAAAGGGGAGGAAAAAAAATAAGAAAAAAGGGAGTAATAAGTAGAATATTTATTTATATAACTATCTTTATTATTACCTATATATCCTTCTTACCTTAAATAAAAGTATATAAGTAAAGTAATAAATAGCTTAAAAATTAATTCCTTCTAAATCATTACTAATTAAATGATATAAACCTATAAAAAACATTTAACATCTTTTAATACTAATAATATAAAAGACTCTTATATAATCTAATAAGCTTATATATATTACCTAAATATAAAGATAAGAATAAAAATAAAAAAAAAAAACCAAAAATATTATAAAATAGCTAATAATATATTAAAAAAAAATATCATAACTTTATATAAAAAAATAAAGATAAATAAATCCAAAAAATATAAGAAAAAAAAAGAATAGATATTATAAAAAGATAAAAAGAAATATATTAACCTTAAAAATAAAAAAGATATTAATTAAAATATAAAAATAAACTTATTATACTTAAAATATATTATAATAAATAAATAGAACTTTTCTTTTAACTTACACACAAAAAATACTTATATACATAATAACAAAAGGAAAAAAGTAAATTAATTTTTATATATATAATATATTATAAAATATAAACAACTATTTTAATTATATAAATTATATCATTATTATTATTATAATTATAAAAATAAAATAATAATAAAATAAATATAAAATTATTATAATAATTCTTTTTTATATTAAAAAAATCTTAGATTTTAATAGCCTAAAAACTTATACTATTTATATCATTCCCTTTTTAATATAATATATAAGATTTAAGCTTTATATCCCTAAGCTTAGTACATATAAGCCTAATTTAGAAATGGCAAAATATCCCACATTTTAATATAAATAAATAAGCCAATTAAACTAATTATAATTAGCTAACCTTAAGGAGAAAGATATAAATCTTAACTACTAACTTATATTTATAAAAAAAAGAAATAACCTTATTCTATAGAAAAAAATTAATTTAATTATTAAATATTATAACGTTATAACTTATACTATTACTTATAATAAAATAAGAATATTAGTATATATTATTAAACTTATATAATACTAGCTATTTTAAACTTAAAATAAAATTAGGATAATAAAATAATTTATATATAAGTAAATTATAAATTAACACTATTATTATATAACCTAAATTAATTACCATCTTTATTAATAGGAATTATAGCTAATTCCATATTATATCACATAGACTTTATTCATAACTATCTTTTATAATAATAATAAATAAAGAAAAAAATATATTAGGAATATATAAGACTTAAAATACTTATATAATAACATTTAATAATAGATAATAATAATAAAATACTATAATTTCAAAGGAATAAAATAAAAAAATAAAATTTATAATATTATTAAATCAAAAAGAATAAATATTATAATAATTAAACCTAAAATTTTTAAATTATATATAAATATTAATGAAGGCATGAATAATATAGGTAATATAAGATAAAGAATAAAGGTTTTAATTAATGAAATATAAGGATAAAATTATAGTTTAAATAATAATACCAGTTTTTAATATATACATCTTGATTATATGTAATCAATTTAATAAGACAATAAGTACATAATTAATTTTATTAATATTAAAAGAATAAAAAATATTATCTTTATATTAAAAATATAAAATATAATTAGTATTTTATTTCTAATTCAAAGTATATATTTCATTTATTATTATAATTAAATTATTTTAATCTAGTATTAAAAAATAATTTTAAATAAATCATAAATTAGATTTTTTTAAATAAATAATATTTAATTTTTTATAGCTTTATTATAGAAAAGTAAGATATTATCTATTTAGCCTTACCTTATTTATGTTAACGTTACTATTTCTTATAATATTTTTATACTTATTCTAAATGTTTTATTATTAACCACTTTATTTTTAATTTTATTATCTTATTAATGTATTATATGTTATCTTATTTTTGCTAAGCTTTTATATATGTTTTAATTTAAATAATTATATTAAATATCTTTTAGCTATTAATTTTTATATTTTAATGCTATTTATTAAAATCTTTATATTAATCACATATTTTATATAATATTACCATATATAATATAGTCCTAACCACTTGCTTATATAACTTTTTAAAGATATAATTAATATAAAATATAATTAATTAATTGATATGAATAAATCTATTATTATTAAGCCATAAATAAATATATAAAAAAAGCAAAAATTTATATAAGCTTAAGTCACTATTACCTTTTATGATTTAATACATAAAAATCCTATTTATATCTTTTTTTTTCTTTTTCTTTTTTACCTCCTTAAATCTCTTTTTTCATACCTAAGTTATTATTTTCTAAAAAGAAAAACTTTTTATTTATTTATATATTATATTTTTTTACCCTAAGCCTTAATTTATCTCTAATAATATATTTATTAAGGATATTTTTTTAAATAACAATAATTCTATTTAAAATAATATTAAAGCTTCATTTCTATTTTAGCTATTTAAGTTATGGTAAAAATATAATATAACTTATAAAGAATTTAATAGGATAAACTTTTATCAATATTATTTATGTTATAAATATGTTAATAAGTTAATAAAATTAATATTTTTAAGGGATAAAGACTTTCTTATAAATAATTAATAATAAGATATTTTTAATTAAGCTCTATATTATTTATTATATTATAAGTAAGTTTATTATTTCTTATTAATTAATTATCTTACTAATCATTTAATCTCTATAGAATTTATTATATATGTATATTATATAATAAATAAATTATATTATTTCTTTATTAATATTTTAAATTGTTTTAATTATACCTTTTATAATTACTAATATTAATAATAATTTATAGATTAATAATAAAAATTTTAGAAAAATTATGGTATAAATGAGAAAGGTATATAATATATTACTAAAAATTTATAAGAATATATATGATGGTAAATATGTTAAACTTATAATTTTATAGTATTATATAAAAGATTATATATAATTAAAACACAATTATCTTTCATTTTATTATACTTGTTATTATTTTATTAATTTCTTTAATTATAGCTATAATCTTTATAATATTTATCTTAAACCATACCCTTATTATCTATTTTTATATAATCCTATATTTATAACATTTAAGATATATATATCTATTAAATTTAAAATTATCATATATGGTAATGAAAAGGATTAATATTATTAAATCTCCTTATAAATAAGCCTTTTTATTATTATTAAAACTTTATATACTACTTCTAATATTATATATAATATTTAGTGTAATATATCTTAATTAACCAAATCTCTAACTTTCCCTTTAACTACTATATTTATATTTATTATATTTTTATTAACTTAATCTATATTATCTTAAAATTTCTTAATCTAATAATTATAAAATTATTACTTTAGGCTAAGACTAAATTATTAATTATTAATAATTATATAATCTTAATTTTAAAAGGGAGATTATATTATGTAAAAAAGTTATTTCGTACTAAATATATATTAAATAAAGAATTATTTTATTAATAAATTATGAAATTATTATATAAAAAACACTACCTATTATATTAAAATAATTAGATTAAGTTTATTATTATTTATTATTACATTTATCTTATTATATTCCCATCCTCATTAAATAATATTTTATTATAATCTTTTTATTTAATTTAATAAGGCAATTAATGCCTATTTATATCTTAAATAATAATTATAAAATAGCCTAATAAGTCTTTATTAATAAGGATTAATAACTAAAGGTTTTTAAAACTTATCACTTTAAAAAGCTATATTTAAGTTAAAACTAACCACAATTTAAATTAAATTAATTATTTCGCAATCCTAACTAATTTAATAATATTTATAAATTAATTTAAACTTAGTTAAATAACTCTATAAATATTATAAGGATTTTTTAATCTTTTTATGTTACCATATATTATTAACCTCACTATTACTTCATATATTAGTTATTATAACTTAACTAATATAAATAAAAGGATAATATAAGATTTAAAAATAAGTAAAAATTTATTAATATAATATATAATTATATAAACAAAATAAATAAATATATGGTAACTAATCATATATAAATCGTTAAGAATAGATTTATTTAAATTAAACCTAAATAACTTTAAACACATCTTTAATCTTAAAAGTTTAAAATAACCATAGCTTAATACCACACACAAGAATATAAAGATTATTAAGCTTTAAGATTAAAGACTAATTAACAATATTAATACCATATTTAAGATTTTACAAATTTATTAAATAAATTTAAATAGCCTTAAATAGATTAATATTCACTTAAATTAATTATTAACTAATATTTTACTTAATTAAGATTTAAGATCTAATAATTTAATTAAATTAAACTAAATCAATTATTAATCAAATCAAATAACTTATTAATTTATAAGAAGCCTTACTAAAAATTTATTTTTATAAATATCTCGCTAAATATAATTTTATAAATAAAAAATTAAATATATATAACATTTTTAAAGCTATATAATAATTGCTAATTTTTTTTCCTATATAATTAAACTCTAATAAATATACTAAGGTATTCCAGCTTTAATAAAACTTTTAATATAGGTATTATATATTTAATTAAAGATCTTCTAAGCATAAAAAGATCCCAAATAATTAATATAATAAGGCTATTTCTTACCTAAATATAAGGAAAAGGAGGAAGTAAAATAAGTTAAAAACTAACCATTTATAACTAAGATTAAAAGAATATAATAAGATTTAAAATACTTAAGCTTAAACATATATATAAAAGCCTACAAAAATATTAAAACTTAATTAATAAGGATTTTATATATTAGGCTATATATATGTTATACCTTAGGAAATACTTAATTAAACTATAAAAAGAAAACCCTAAGCTAATTATTTAGGTTTAAAAAAAGGTAATATTATATTAAAGGAAGTATTATTTAGCTAATTAATCCATTAAATTTATTACTATATTAATTAAGTTATTAAATAAGAATATTATAAAACCTTTTATTTAATAATAATATTAAAGCCTCCTTTTATAAAGGTATATAATATATTAATAAATAAGGTAACTAATAAGATAAGCTTTAAATATACTTAAAGCTTAATAAAATTAAGGATTAAATTAATTAAGATATTTTATTATAATAGAAATATTATTAAAATTAGTTTTTAAAATTTTTATGTTTTACTTTTGATATATTATTAATCTTAATGATATTTATTAAATGTGAGTATATATTTAGTATGGTTAAGTTAATAATACCTTTTTAATGTTAGGCAATATTAATATATATATTAAAAGCTAACTAATATTTAAAATATTAATTTAATGATAATATAAAAGAACTATAATAACTTATATATAAAGTAATAATAAAGTTAATAATAAATATTTATAAGATAATATAAAGAGATTTAAGGATTAATTTAACCCCTATAATATTTATAAAGCTATTTAATTAAGCTTAAATTAATTAAAATCATAAAATAATTAACCAATTTAAATTATAATTAACCCTATATAATATATTAAATAACATTTAAAGGAGTTATAACCTTCTATTTCTTATTTAGTGTTATATTTTATAAATATATTAACCTTATATTAAGAAGATTTATACCCTTTATAATTTATTAAATATACCTTAATTACTTAAATAAATTAATGAATTAGAAATTTATTACCCTTATTTACTAATTTAAAAAAATAATTAATAAATTTTCTTATTATTTATTACTTAAAATAATTCTTTAATTTAATAAAATATCTTATTATTAATAATCTTTCCTAAATAAGTTTAGGTTAATAGGAATTACCATAAAAAACTATAGTAAATATATAATTAAAATTATCGTTAAACCTATCTTATACTTTTTATAATTAAAGGTAAACTTATTAAATATCTATCTTATTTATTATAATATACTCATTTATAATAAATATATTAATCTATTTCTACTAATCCTTTTATTATTTAATATATAAGATTTTAAGGAAAAGATATTTATAACTAAATGAATTAAACAATTACTAATATAAATACCTAAGCCTTATTAACTTTTAATCCTAAAAGTTTATAATACTTATAGCTTTGGGATATTTAAGGTAATATAAGCCTTAAGATTAAAGGCTAATTAATAATATTAATATCATTTTTAAGACTTTATAAATCTATTAGGTGATTTAAAAAACCTTAATAAGATAAGTAATATTTAATTACACCAACTGCTAATGAATATTTTAGTTAAAATTCAATAATTTAATTAAGTTATACTTAATCAATTATTAATTAAATCAAATAATTTATTAATTTATTAAATGTTATAATCTATTTCTTTAAAAGCCTTAATAATAATATTTTTAACTAATAGGAATAAGTTTAACTTTCCAATCTTTTATTTAAATACTAACAACCTTATTAATTAAATTATATTCATTAAATATATCACTACCTAATATACCTATTAAAAAGGCTTTTTAATATATATCATATATAAAATAAATGTATAAAGGATATAATAAGATTACTTTAAACTAAATATAATATAATAATGATTTATTAACGCTTATCCTTTTACCCTATATTAAAGATATTTTATACCTTATTATGGTAGATTAACCTATTAATATCTTAAAAATTAATGATATAATTAAATTATATTCAAAAATTACTTATACTTTAAACTTAAATAACTTTATAAATATTAATTATATAAATATTCAATTTAAATTATAATATATATAATTAAAAGATTTATTCATTTATTTAATTTTATTAAATTAAATCTAACATCCATAAACAATTAATAAATTAAAATAAAAATAGAATTTTTAATGTTTTAAACTAAAGCTATTAACTTAAAGCTACTAAATACCTAAATAAAGCTAAATATAAAGGCTATAAAAGGCTTTAAGGAATACTAGAACTATTAAAGCTATTAAAGCTATTAAAGCTTAATCTTTTATATAATAATATTATTTATATATATTTATATTTCCTTTATATAAGTATATTATATAATATAAAAAAACCCCATATTTAATATATATAAAAATTCTTTATATTATTAATTTTTAGATTATATAATAATAATTAAATTTATTTCTTATAAATAAATCTAAGCTAATAATATTACTATTTATTATACCCTTATTTTATTAATAATTTTATATTATTAAAGATATTCTTATATTTAGCCTAATATACTTAACATTTATATACCCTATGCTTATTTTAACTTTATTACATTAATAAAAGAAAATTATAATTAACTAAGAAAAGGATTAAAAAAAAGTAACTATAAAAATCTATTAAAATATAACTTTTACTTATATCTTCTAAATAAATTTTTAAACTTTTATATTTTCTAATATTAAATATTCTAAATATTTAAGAATATTAATTAGCATAAATATAATCATATTTATATCCTCCTCACAAAAGCTCTTTAAATTCTATAAGTTAAAAAGGATATTAATAACATTAATCTATTAAAAGCCATAAATCTTAGAATATTCATTCCCTTTATAACTTAATTAGTATAATTAATTTTAATACTTTTTATTCTTATTATTTTAGTTATTAATTTTTCTCTCATTTTCCTTAATACCCTTATTTATATCATTAATATTAATAAAAAGATTAAATATTTAAAATAATTTATAAACATTCCTCCTTTATTATTTTAACTTAGGTTTATAAATAATAAAATTAAAATAAGGAATTAAATTAATAAATTACTTACTAATAATAACATTAATAAATAAAAAATATTTAATACTAAAAATAAATAATTAGCAAATATCAGATAAGCTAAATAATAAATATAATATATTAAATATATTATCATTTCCATACTTAATAATAAATACATAGAATATACATATATTAATATTTTCATTAGCCAAATCCCCAAAAATAATAAAATTAACACCAGAAATTACCTAAGGATATAAAATAAAATTAACAATATAATATTAATCATTAGGAAAATTAAAAATATTAGGGAAATAATTTTAAGGGGAATAATTATAATCATTATTAATAAAAAAATTAATAGGATTTAATTAATAACTTAAATTTAAATAAATACTAAATTAATTACTATTAGTATAGCCTTAAATTACTAAATACCCTATTAGATTTATTAAAATAAAGCTATTAAACCCACTTTTATTATCAATTAAATTACTAATATAATATAAAAAAGAATAAAATATAATAAATAAAAATACTATTTTAACTAAAAACAAAGAAATATAAATATAAAATAAAGTAAGAAATATAATATAACAAATATTTTAGTATAAAAATTATAATTAATAAATAATTATACTAAAAAGAAAAGGAAAAATAATTCATAAAAATATAAAAGTTAGAAAAGGATTATTATAAATAAAATAAAGCTATAAAGCTAATACATATATAATTAGTCTTAATCATCTTTAAGCCTATATATACATATTATAAAAATAAATAAAAGGTTAGGTATATATATATTTTAATATTTTAATATATATCTCATAAATTTATATAAATTTGCTTTTCCATTTTAAATAAGGATCCTACTATTAGCTAAATTAAAATAAAAACTAATATATAAATTAAATAATATAAATAAATTAAAAGGAATATAAATATATTATAAACATATATATATATATTATTATATCTTATAAATTTAATATTAAAATAGCTAGAAAAATTATAAATAAATAATAACTACTTATTTAAGTAATAAAATATATTAATTAATTAAAGCTTTCTTATATTTTCTTATAATTTCTTATTTATATAACTTACTTATATATATAAAATATAATAATATAAATATAACGTTATTATATATATATAAATTTAACTATATTTATTATACCTATTATAGCTTTTACTATAGCTTTTATTATAGCTTTTATCCCATTATTATATCTTAAATTTTCGAAATAATTAATAATTAAAATTCCTATAATAAGAAATTTTTAATAAAGTTTTTTTAATTTAATATAATAGCCTTTATAAGGTTAAGAAATATTAAAAAAAGTTTAAAAAATAAATTTTTAAAATAAAATAAAATATAAATATTACCTTTAAAAGTTTTATAAAAAATAACTATTATTTAATAAATAATTATTAATAATAACGTAAAAGAATTATTAAAATTAAATTAATTTATAATATATTTAAAATAATAATAAATAACTTAAAATATTTAAAATATTTTTTTATAATTTATTTTAATTAAAATA
>KZ111318.1:0-20674 GCA_002120335.1 Hypoxylon sp. EC38
TTATTTAAAATATATTATTAATAAATAATAAATTAAATATTTATTATTTATTAATAATTATAAAATAATTATAATATAAGTTTATATAATATAACTTTACTTTTAAAAATTATTTTATATAATTTATTTATTTTAATTTATTTTATATTATATTATTTTATTTATTTTTTATTTTTATTATTTTTTTCTTTTATATAATATATTATATTTATTATAGCTTTTACTATATTATTATATCTTAAAATTTTTTAAATAATTAATACTTAAAATTCCTATAATATATAAGAAATTTTTAATAATTATTTTTAATTTAATATAATAGCTTTTATAAAATTTAGGTATTAAATCTTTAAAATAAAATCTTACTTTTATTAATTATAATATTATTATTTTAAATATCTTTAACCTATATAAATAAGCGTTTTTTTTATAAACTTTAAACCTTGAAAAAATGTCTAATATATTATATAAATTTAATACGTTATACCCTTAGAAAAATTAGCCTTGTAACTTTATTATGGTATATAAAGCTAAGATATGTATGATTTAAATAAGATTAGCTTTAAAATAAATATAATTTTAAATATAATATTTAATATAAATTATTATTATAAGCTTTAATATAAATTTTAAATTTAAGTAATTTTAATTTTTTAATATTATTAAAATCCTTAATTATTTATATTGTTAATTAACTTAAAAGTTTATTTATTTTTTTTTAAATAGGAAATATTAATAATAATACTTTATCCTTTAATTCCTACTATTTTACTTATTAAAAAATAAATATATAATAAATAATATAAAAATAAAATAGATTAAATATTTTAACAAATAAAGTTACCATTTAGCTAATTTTAATAAATAGGTTAGGTAAAGATAATATTATTATTATCCTTTAAAAGCCTTATATATATATATACTTATTAATTAAAAACCTATTATATACCCATTTAAAACTTTAAATATTATATTATTTATTTATTTATTATTTTAATTAATATTTATTTTAATTAATATTATATTTAATTAAAAATTTAAAAAATTTAATCCTTAAGCTTTTTAAAAGTAGAACTAGGAAATAATAGAAAATATTTATTTTATATATATATACTATTATAAAAATATATATATACTTAAATTAATAAGGTAATTAAATAACTTTTTATTATAATATTATTAGTAATATTAAATATACTAATAAAAGATATTATTTAAATAAAAGTAAATGTATATTTAATTTAACCCTATATAAGTATAATATAATAAGCTATTTTATTAATTATATCTTTATTTAATTTAAATTATATAAGCGTTTAAGCCTTTAAAATTAAAAATTTTTAATAATTCTTTTAAATATATATATTATAAGCTTATAATTAATAATATTTTTAAAGAAATATATTTTAAATTAATTATTACTTTTAAAGTCTTTAAGTCTAAGATATAACCTACTTAATATTATATTATTTATTAGTTATTTAAAAGTGAAATAGCTTAAAAAGGAAATATTTATATTTTATAACTTTATATTATAATATTAAAAAAGGGATAATAATAATAGGAATAAAAAGCCACCTAAAAAAGTTAAAATTAATAAAATCTAAGTTATAATCATAATTAATATATATAATATAAATATTTTTATTAAAGAAAATCATAAGGTTTATTTATTAATTATAATATAATTAACCAATATAAAATAATTTATAATTTAATATATTAAACCTTTTACTATTTAAAATAATATATAAAACTAAAATTATAAACTTATAAAATAGGTAAATTTTACTTATTATTCCTTTAATAATTACAAACCTAATTAATTATATATTTAATTTAATTATTTATATTATATAATATTTATATACATAGAAATAATAATAAAAATATAAATCTTTAAAAATATTTTCTAATATATAATACTATTTATAAAATAAAAATATATAATTAAGTTATTACTTAACATATTTAATATAATAATAACAAATTAATATATATTAATTATCTCGCATTAAAATTTTACAATGGTTTTATTTTAAAAATATTCATAATTATTAAATGTAAATAATAGTAAAATAAGGATATTTTTAACTATAATATATTTAAATATGCCTTACTTAAATAATTATAATAAAATATTTTTATATTAATATTTATTATTTTTAATTAAAAATTAAAAAGATACTTATAAACACCAAGCTTATAATATTATCCTTTTTTAACTATTTTCGCTTCCTATAAGTTTTTACAAATTTAACAAATTCCCTACTTCTCTTTTTTAAGTCGTTTATATATTTTCTTTTCTTTTTATCTATAAAATTAAATATTATAAAAATCTATCTTATATTTTTAAAGGCTTTAAAGTTTACGCTTTTAATATTTCCTAAATTAAATTTTAAGAAAAAGTTAATTAAAAGTTTTTTTAATATATTATTATTAAACTTTTAATTAACTTTCCTTTTATAATAAGTTATTTTAAAAAAAGATTAGATTAAATTTTCACTTACAGCTAATCCTTATTTAATCTTACTTTATAACTTATAGATTAATATAACTTTTTTCTTTTTTAATTAAGGCAATATAATTATAAATAATAATATAAGCTTTTTTATCTTAATTTTTAATTTTAAAATTATTAAAATTATTATATTTAATTCAATTTATACTTTTATATTATTATATATTAAGAATAGCTTATAACTTTTCACTAATTAAATAATATTTAAATTATTAATTATTTCCATAAAAGATTTTTACATTAAGCCTAAGAAGTTTAAAATATATTAAAGCCTATTTAAATAATATTTAATAATTAATTTAAGATTTTACCTTATAATAACTTTAAAAGTAAATAATAAATCCTTATTTATATTATTATATTAATTAATAATATTTATTAATATTATATAAAAATAAGATTTATTATAATTCTTTATATATGGTATATAATCTTAATATTAAGCCTAAATAAAATTATTATATAAAAAACTTTATATTTACCATTATTTTTAAAGTTAAAAATATAAATAAATATATATAAAATTTTTAATGCTTCTATTATATATAGGATATATAACGCGGTAGTGAATAAATAATATTTATAATATTAAACATTAATAGGAAGTAATTAAAGACATAACATAAATAATAAATAAAGTAAAAAATGAAGATATAAATTACAATGAATAAGATTTATATTTTAATAAATATTATTAAATCTTTAAAAGATTTTAAATATTAAATTACTTAAAATAATAATATAAATAAGTTAATATATTATATAAAATAAGCCTTAATTAAAACTTTATTTAATATAATAAATAATATAATAAAGGATAAGGTATTTATTATAAAAAAAGAACTTTTAATATTAATTAAAAGGATATTAATATTTTTTAATTTTATTATATTAAGGTTAAGGTATGTTAATGTTAATTAATCCTTTATAAGATAGGAAAAATTATAAATGTATTTTATAAATTTATTACTTAAGCTTTATTTTTAATTATATTAAGGATTAATTTAATATATTAAAAGTATATAATATAACTTAAATAAAAAGGATATTACTAATATTAGGATAACTAATTTATTTATAAGGAAAATATTATTATTAATTATTATTAAAACTTTAATTTTAAAAGATTTTTCCTAATCTTAATTATTTAAAGGAAAGGGGTTTATTTAAAGCCATTACTATATATTTAATTAAATGAAAAAATATTAAATTAAATAACTAATATACAAATAATACTATAATATATAATATATAATATTACATAATATTTTATAATATTACTTATATATAGCTTATTTAATTTAATGTTACCTAATTTATTAAATAAAACCCATATATATTAATCTTAATATATAATATATATAAAATAATAATATAAGTATATAATTTAACTTAATTTAAGATATAACCCTAGTAAAAAATTTTATACCTTTTTTTTTTATTAATACTAAAATAACTTTTTTATTATTAACCTTATTATTACTCCTATTATTACTTATTCTTTTAAAGTTAAAGGTTATATAATATTAATATAATAGTAATATTAAATAAAACCCCTCCCGCAATAAGTTTTTTAAAATAAAAAGATATTAAAGAAACCCTTAATAATAATATAAAATAAGAGGACTTTTAATAAGTTCATTCCGTTATTTATAATATAACTTTAGTAATAATAATAATTATTAAGATAGGAAGGGTTATTAAAAGATGATAATATAATTAAAAATAGCTTTATTTAAATTACCATAAATAAGTATAAATATATAAAAATAGTATTATAACTTTTATACTTTAAATTAAATATTTATATTATTAAATTATATTAGAATTAATATATATAAATATAAAGTAATTTTATTTAAATATATGGTAGCTTTAAATAATTTTAAGGAAAAGGAACAAATAATTTTTTAACTAAAGATAATATAATTTAAGGAAAAGAAATATATATAAATGATATTTATATAATAAATTATCCTTAAGTATTTTTACTAATTACCTTTTAGGAAAGGTTCCTATGCTTAAAAGGATATATTAGCTATAAATTATTACTCTTTTAATCATTATTACTATTTATATTAGCTTTAAATTAGATAACTTTTTAATTAATATTATTTTTATTTAATTTAATTAATAATTTTAACTTAAGTATTTAATGAAAAATTAGATTTATTAAATTATATCGTTTATAATTATTAAATATATTATTCCTTAAAATTATTTAAAATATTAAATAATATATTTAAAAAATACTTAAAACAGCTATTAAGAAATTATACTTAAAAGTTTTAACAATTAAAAAATATACATTAATCATTTAAAATATTAATAAAATATTATTAAATTTATACCTTTTTAAATAAATCTGATAAAAATTAAAAAAAACTTTACTTTATAATTAATTAAAAGTTCTTTACCATTTACAAATTAACATATATAATATAAGAAAATATTAAATAATAAGGATTAATAAATAAATACAAACTTATATACTTATACTTAAATAGCTAAACTTTTTAAATTATTAGTTTAAAGAGCTTAAATCTTTTTACTTATTTTTAACTAATATTACAAGGCTATAACTTTATTAAAGGATAACTTTTTTAAGTAATTTAAACTTATTTATTAAACTTTAATCTCCTAACCCTTTTTTAAATATTTAAAATATTTAAAATAATTAATGACTTTATTTTACTTTCTATTATTATAAAAATTTAATTATAACTTATTACTTTAATTTTTAAATATTAATAATTAAAGTATAAAATTAAATATTAAAGTGGATTAATTAAGTGATAAATAAAATAACATTTCTTTAAAATCAAATCTTTACTTATAAAGGGTTGGATTATATAAATAATAAATACCATAATATAAAAAGAAATAACTTACTTAAAGTAAGATTTTTTACTTATAAAGATAAGAAAATTTCCTATTTAGCAAAAGTATAAAAAAAATAGGAATATTACACTTATAATAAAACATAAAAAATGTAAACATATAGAAATATATTATAAATTATAAGGTAGGTTTTATATATATAAATAATTAATAAACCCCTTATAAAATATAATTTTATACATTATATACTTAATTTAATACTACCTTATCCCTGTTATTATTTTTTATTTCCCCTTACCCACATGCCTTTTTTAACCTTATTTATATTAACCAAAATTTCCTTAATAACTTATATTTCCTTTAACTATTATTAACAATATAATACTTATTAAAATAAAACTTAAATAAAATATTTATCAATATTAAAATAATAAAATATATTATAATTTTATAATAACTACCTTTAAAAAGGATTAATAATAATAAGTATATAGTTATAAGGTTAATTTAATAATATATTTATTATATAATTAAGATAATAACTAAAAAAATAACCCTATATTTATTTTAATAAAGTTTATAATATTATGTTTAAAGTTTTTATTTATAATTTATATAATATAAAAATACTTTCTCATAAATAATAAATATTTACCTATATACATTATTAATTTTATATATATACTATTATAAGTAATCTTTTAAGATATGGCTTTAATAAAATTATGTTATATACTACCATTTTTAGATTAAAAAACCTTATTTAAGCTTTATTTTAATAGATAAATATAAGTTATTTAAATAACATACCTAATTTAAATAAAATAAAACATTTTTTATAAAAATTTATTTATATATTAATATAAAAATCTTTTAATAATATTATCCTTATAAAATAAATTAAAATATAATTAAAAATACACATAAATAAAATCCCTTATATTTTTAAAATATTTAACATAAATTTAAACTTTATATATATTTAAAGATAAATAACTTTAAATTTAAAAGAAATAAAATAAATTATAATTATAAGACTTATTACATTAAAATCTTAGATTAACTTATTTAAAAATAAAACAAAACTAATAAGCAAAGCTAATTAAAGTAAAAATATAAAAATAATTTAATAGATTTAAAATCAACCCTAAGTAATTTCTTAACCTTAAATAATCTTTATACTTATTTCATTCCTTTTTCCCTTTCCTTTCTTCCACTTAATCCCCTAACCATAACTTATCCCTTATTTTTTAAACATCTTTTCAATAATATTAAAAAACTTTATCAAAGTAATAATAATAATACTAATAACATATATAATCACACTAACCAAAAAGTTTAATAATATTAAGATAATATTAATAACCATCTTAATAATAATAAATATAATAGCTAAAAAAGCTAAAGTAAATAGGATAACTAAAAAGATAAAAGTAATAAAGGCAATTAAGGAAATAGTAATAAATAAAATAACCAATTTAACTAATT
The DNA here is from genome assembly GCA_002120335.1 of Hypoxylon sp. EC38. Lineage (NCBI taxonomy): Eukaryota > Fungi > Ascomycota > Sordariomycetes > Xylariales > Hypoxylaceae > Hypoxylon > Hypoxylon sp. EC38. The sequence continues at coordinate 6,851 of KZ111318.1, forward strand.
TAATTATATAATTTATATCCTTTAAAAAGATTTTTTTAAATATATTTACCATATTTATATTATTATAAGTAATTATAACTAATTAATAATAATAATAAATAGTATAAAAAGTAAGACTTTTTAATACGTATAAATTAGATATTATAATATTTAATTTAAAGTTTAAAAAGCTTTAAAAATAAAAAATAAGAAAAAAAGTTTAAAAGAATATAAGAAAAAAATAATAAGGATTAAAAAGTCCTTTTATATATAATATTAATTATATAATATTATATAAAATAACCTTACTTATATGGTATAACCAGGTATGGCTTTTAATTTATTTTTGGTTAAATTATTAGTAATAATTTAATATTAATCTAATATTATTCTTTATTATATTACTAATATTAATTTATAGTTATTAAATATTTTAATAATTTTAAAATATTAAAATAAAATATCCATTTTAAATATAATTTATTTTAATAGGTATAAATAAAAATAAATAAACTTATAAGGTTATATATGAGAAATAACTTAACATTTAATCTTAAATAAATAATTAATTACTTAATAAATATCCTTAATTAATTTAAGCTACCCTAAAAATAACATTAATTTAATATTATAAGTATAAAATCAAATGTATTTTTTATTAATAATTTTTACTTAAGTATTAATATTCCTTATAAAATATTATTAAAAACTTTATATATATATGTCTTATATTATATATTAAATAATTTTTTATAATGTTTTATATGATAATTTTATAATTAATATTATTAATAGTATTAATATTTATTATATTAATAAGATTTGCCTTTTTTATTATTATATTTTTATTAAAACCGAAATCTTTTATATATATCTAAGGATAAATTATAAGATACTTATTATTATTATTTTTAATAGTATTAGCTTAATATAAGGCTAGGTGTTATAATAATAAATAATATAATTTAGTAATATATTATTACTAGGTAGTTTAATAATAATTAAGTTATAATTATTAAAAGTTAAATTAATCTTTATAAATAGCATAAATAAAGGAAAAGGGTAAAGGAAATTTAATAAGTATTTTTAAGTTAATTAAATTAATTAATTAAGTTAAATTATATAAAATTAAAATAAGGGAAAGGATAGTATTTTAATTATAATTAATTAAATTTGGTATATATAATAATATGGATAATTATAACTTTAATAATCTTAGTATATAATAGAATTAATAAAGGTTAAATAAAATAAAATAATAGGTTAATTAATTAAATGAATATAATAAAAAGCTAATATTAATAAAAATATTATAATATATATAAAAAGTTTAAATAATAAAGTAAAGTAATATAAAAAAAGAAGATTAAGATATAAAAAAGTTTATAATATATAGTATTATATATAATTAGATAAATATTATTAATTTAAATAAAATTTATAGTTAAGATTATTTTAACTTTACTTATATGGTTTATATAAGTTATATATAAGGTATTATAAAGGAATTTTTATTAATAAAAAATATCCTTAAGGTTTAGGGATGTGAGAATGGTAATAAATATAATGGATAATAATAATAAAATGTTAAAGGAGATGTAAGTAATGATAAAGTAAGTGGTATTTTTTTCCTTTTCCTTTTTTTATCCTTATAATTAATATTATTTTTTATTTTTAAGCTTACCTTTTAATTGAAATTAAATTTTAAAAAATTTATTTATTATTTATATATATAATTAATAAAAGTTATTATAAATTTATATAGTTTAAAGATAAATAAAAATAATAAAAAGGGGGTAAATAGGAAATTAAAGCTAGTTTTTTAAGTTAAAAATTAGTAAAAAAATATATTAAAAAGTTGGTATAAAAATAAGGTTAAGATTTTTATTGTCTTAAATGTTAAATTATATATATAAATTTCTTATATATAGTAGATTATAATATTAAAAACTAGCCTATAAATTTTAAAAAAAATATAAAGTTTATAAAATATAATTATATATTATGTAAATGGTATTAATATAATTTTTTATCTTAATAATATTAAAAGATATACTTTATATTATATATTAATAATAGGTAATAAAAAAATAATCATAAATAAAATATAAAAATAAGTTATGCGTTTATAAAATAATAAAAAAAATCTTTAATAGGATTAATAAAATAATTAGAATTTTATAACTTATTCCTACTTAAAAAAGGAATATATTAAAATTAAAATCATTTATATAAAATATTAATATAAAAAAATAAAATTAAATAATATTATAAAATTTTTATAATAAGTTATTTTATAAAAATTGCTAACTTAAAAATTAATAATATAATTAAATTATATTTAAAAATTTTTTATATTTTAAACTTAAATAATATAATAAATATTAATTATATAAAAGTATAATTTAAGTTATAATATATATTATTAAAAGGCTTATTTATATATTTAATTTTATTAAATTATATTACTTAATATTTATAAAGGAATAATAGGTTAAAATAAAAGTAGTATTTTTAATATTTTAAATTAAGTTATTTATTTAAAGTTATAAAGGTTATAAAGGTTATTAAGTTATTATTTATTTATAAAATTATTATTTAAAGTTAAAAATTAAGGTTATTAAAGTTATTAAAGCTATTAAAGCTTTATTAAAGCTTAATTAAATAAATATTTAAATATTAAACTTTATTAATCTTTTTATAAAATAATATTAATTATATATATATATATCTTTTCTTATATAAAGTTAATATATAATAAAAAAATTTATTATATTTAATATAAGTATAAATTTTTAATTATATCATTAAGTTATAAAGTTTTAAACTAATTATTTATTAAAGTAAATTTACTTCTTAAGTTATTTTTTCCATTAAAATTTAAATTTATATATAACCAGATTATAAAATAAAATAAAATGTGATTAAATTTTATAGCTTTTAAATTTTTTATAATATAATAAGGAAAAGGGATAATATATAACTAAAATCTTTACTATAAAAGGTAATAATAATAATAAAAGATATTAAAATCTTAAATTAAAAAGATATTAATTTAAGATAATATTATTATGAAAAATGTTATAATTTTTATATATTAAGTTACCTATATTTATTATAATTTCTATTTAATAATTATTTTATTAACCTATTTTCCCCTTAAGAAATATTATTTTATTTTAACATATAGTTATAAAGTAATAAAATAAATATAAATCTTAATTATTATTACTATTTAAATAGTTTTTATTTCTTATTATAACTATCTTTAACTAAATACCTAATATAATAAGAAAAATAAATATTAAATTAGTAATTATTATAATTATCTTAATAAATAAATAAAAAGAAAGAAAAAAAGATAAATAAATATAAATATAATTAAAAAAAATAAATAAAAATAAATAAATAAATATATATATAATATTAACTAATAAATTACTTAATATTAATAATATTATTATACTTAATTTTTCTTCTCCTACCTTTTTATCTTCTCTTATATAAATTTAAAAGAATTTATTAATATAAATAACAAATTATATTAAATTATAATAGATTATAAATACTTATAAAATATCATTTACCTTCTTTATATAATTAAAATTAATAAGAAAACTTTAACATAAAACTAATAATAATAAAATAATATATCTCTTATAATAAATTCTTAATTTATAATATAAATAATCTTTTATTATTTAAAACTTATTTATTACCTTTTCCTTAATTATATATAAAGTTTTTATAAAATATATTAAAAATTTTAAAAATATAATAACTTTAAATTATTCCTATTATTATCATTATTATTATTATTATTATTATTATTTAAAGGTTTAAAAATATTATAAATAAAAAAGTTTAATATAAGTATACATAATGTAACCAAAGGATTAAATAAGTTAAATTATATGTCATTAAGGAAAAACAATTTAAAATAAAACTAAAGGATATTATAAAGTTATTAATAATAAATTAGCTTTATTATAACTTATTAATAAAGTATAATATTACTTAAAAAGGTTAAGATATGATATTTTAATTAAATATTAATAAAAATATTACCTATAAGGTTAATGAAATTTAAAAATTATAACTAAATAATAAATTAATTAAAATTTAATATTATTTTAAATAATTATATAATTTAATAAATAATTTTATTATATTACCTATATTTAATATTAATTAAATTATTATAAACAAATCTAATATTTTATTTATAAAACTAATCTTTATAATTAAAATATATATTTTCCTAATTATTAGGTAAAAATAATATAATAATTTAATATATTTATCTTTATAAATATAAAGGCTTAAATATAAAAAACTTATAATATAAATTTATATTACTAAAAATAAATTTAAAGTTTAAATATATAAAATGATTAAATATTAATTTATAAAATATTAATATAAAAATCTTATATATATTTAAAGAAAATTTAACTTAAAGGTTTTTTTATTCCTATATTAACCTTAAAATAAAAGAAAGATATAATTTTAATCCTATTAATATCTAATAAGAAAAAAATATTAAATTAAAGGGAAAAGGTTATATATATCTATTATTAAAAATAATTATATACTAAAAAATCTTATATTATATTTATAAAATATATATAAATAACTTAAATATAAGATAAGAAAAATAAAAGGAAAAAATAAATATAAAAAAAAAAGGAATAAAAAAAAAAAGAAAAGGAAAAAAAATAAAAGAAAAAAAAGTAATAAATAAAATATTTATTTATATAATTATCTTTACTATTACTTATATATCCTTTTTATTTTAAATAAAAGTATATAAATAAAATAATAAATAACTTAAAAATTAATTCCTTTTAAATTACTACTAATTAAATAATATAAACCTGTAAAAAATATCTAATATTTTTTAATATTAACAATATAAAAGATTTTTATATAATTTAATAAGCTTATATATATTACCTAAGTATAGGGATAAAAATAAAGATAAAAAAGAAAAATTAAAGATATTATAAAATAGTTAATAATATATTAAAAAAAAATATTATAACTTTATATAAAAAAATAAAGATAAATAAATCTAAAAAATATAAGAAAAGAAGAAAAATAAATATTATAAAAAAATAAAGAAAAGTATATTAATCTTAAAAATAAAAAAGATATTAATTAAAATATAAGAATAAACCTATTATACTTAAAATATATTATAATAAATAGGCAAAACTTTTTTTTTAACTTATATATAAAAAATATTTATATATATAATAACAAAAAAGAAAAAATAAATTAATTTTTATATATATAATATATTATAAAATATAAATAGCTATTTTAACTATATAAATTACATTATTATCATTATTATAATTATAAAAATAAAATAATAATAAAGTAAATATAAGATTATTATAATAATTTTTTTTTATATTAAAAAAATCTTAAATTTTAATAGTTTAAAAATCTATACTATTTATATCATTCCCTTTTTAATATAATACATAAGATTTAAACTTTATATCCTTAAATTTAATATATATAAGTTTAATTTAAAAATAATAAAATATCTTATATCCTAATATAAATAAATAAGTTAATTAAACTAATTATAATTAATTAATTTTAAAGAAAAAAGTATAAATCTTAACTATTAACTTATATTTATAAAAAAAAGAAATAACCTTATTTTATAAAAAAAAGTTAATTTAATTATTAAATATTATAATATTATAGCTTATATTATTACTTATAATAAAATAAAAATATTAATATATATTATTAAATTTATATAATATTAGCTATTTTAAATTTAAAATAAAATTAAGATAATAAAGTGATTTATATATAAATAAGTTATAAATTAATATTATTATTATATAATTTAAATTAATTATTATCTTTATTAATAAAAATTATAACTAATTTTATATTATATTATATAAACTTTATTTATAACTACCTTTTATAATAATAATAAATAAAGAAAAAAGCATATTAGAAATATATAAGACTTAAAATATTTATATAATGATATTTAATAGTGGATAATAATAATAAAATATTATAATTTTAAAGGAATAAAATAAAAAAATAAGATTTATAATATTATTAAATTAAGGAAAATAAATATTATAATAATTAAACCTAAGATTTTTAAATTATATATAAATATTAATAAAAGTGTAAATAATATAAATAATATAAAATAAAGGATAAGGATTTTAATTAATAAAATGTAAAAGTAAAATTATAGCTTAAATAATAATGTTAATTTTTAATATATATATTTTAATTATATATAATTAATTTAATAAGATAATAAATATATAATTAATTTTATTAATATTAAAAGAATAAAAAATATTATTTTTATATTAAAAATATAAAGTATAATTAATATTTTATTTTTAATTTAAAGTATATATTTTATTTATTATTATAATTAAATTATTTTAATCTAATATTAAGAAATAATTTTAAATAAATTATAGGTTAGGTTTTTTTAAATAAATAATATTTAATTTTCTATGGTTTTATTATAAAAAAGTAAAATATTATTTATTTAACCTTACCTCATTTATATTAACGTTATTATTTTTTATAATATTTTCACACTTATCCTAAATATTTTATTATTAACCACTTTATTCTTAATTTTATTATCTTATTAATATATTATATATTATTTTATTTTTGCTAAACTTTTATATATATTTTAATTTAAATAATTATATTAAATATTTCTTAATTATTAATTTTTACACTTTAATATTATTTATTAAGGTTTTTATATCAATTATATATTTCATATAATATTACCATATATAATATAATTTTAGCCACTTACTTATATAGTTTTTTAGGGATATGGTTAATATAGGATATAATTAATTAATTAATATAAATAGGTTTATTATTATTAAGTCATAAATAAATATATAAGAAAAGTAAAAATTTATATAAGCTTAAATTATTATTATCTTTTATAATTTAATATATAAAAACCTTATTTATATTTTTTCTTTTCTTTTCTTTTTTTACCTTTTTAAATCTTTTTTTTTATACTTAAATTATTATTTTTTAAAGAAAAAAACTTTTCACCTATTTATATATTATATTTTTTTACTTTAAATCTTAACTTATCCTTAATAATATATTTATTAAAAATATTTTTTTAAATAATAATAATTTTATTTAAGGTAATATTAAAGCTTTATTTCCATTTTAACCATTTAAGTTATAATAAAAATATAATGTAACTTATAAAAAACTTAATAAAATAAACTTTTATTAATGTTATTTATATTATAAATATACTAATAAGTTAGTAAAATTAATATTTTTAAGGGATAAAAACTTTTTTATAAATAATTAATAATAGGGTATTTTTAATTAAGCTTTATATTATTTATTATATTATAAATAAGTCTATTATTTCTTATTAACTAATTATCTTATTAATTATTTAGTTTTTATGGAATTTATTATATATATATATTATATAATAAGTAAATTATATTATTTTTTTATTAATATTTTAAATTACCTTAGCTATATCTTTTATAATTATTAATATTAATAGTAGTTTATAAATTAATAATAAAAACTTTAAAAAGGCTATGATATAAATAAAAAAGGTATATAATATATTATTAAAAGTTTATAAAAATATATATAATAATAAATATATTAAATTTATAATTTTACAATATTATATAAAAAATTATATATAATTAAAACATAATTATTCCCCATTTTATCATGCTTATTATTACCTTATTAATTTTTTTAATTATAGTTATAATCTTTATAATATTTATCTTAAATTATATCCTTATTATTTACTTTTATATAATCCTATACTTATAATATTTAAAACATATATATTTATTAAATTTGAAATTATTATATATAATAACGAAAAGGATTAACATCATTAAGTTTCCCTATAAATAAGCCTTTTTATTATTATTAAAACTTTATATATTATTTTTAATATTATATATAATACTTAATATAATATATTTTAATTAATTAGGTTTTTAACTTTCCCTTTAATCATTATATCTATATTTATTATATTTTTACTAGCTTAACTTATATTATTTTAGGATTTTTTAATCTAATAATTATAAAATTATTATTTTAAGTTAAGATTAAATTATTAACTATTAATAATTATATAATCTTAATTTTAAAAGGAGAGATTATATTATATAAGGAAGTTATTTTATATTAAATATATATTAAATAAGGAATTATTTTATTAATAAGTTATAAAATTATTATATAGAAAATATTACCTATTATATTAAAATAATTAGATTAAATCTATTATTATTTATTATTATATTTATCTTATTATATTCCTATCCTTATTAAATAATATTTCATTATAATCTTTTTATTTAATTTAATAAAGTAGTTAATACTTATTTATATCCTAAATAATAATTATAAAATAGCTTAATAAATTTTTATTAATAAGAATTAATAATTAAAGGTTTTTAAGACTTATTACTTTAAAAAGTTATATTTAAGTTAAAATTAATTATAATTTAAATTAAGTTAGTTATTTTATAATCTTAACTAATTTAATAATATTTACAAATTAATTTAAATTTAATTAAATAACTTTATAAATATTATAAAAATTTTTTAATTTCCTTATATTATTATATATTATTAATTTTATTATTGCTTTATATATTAATTGTTATAGCTTAATTAATATAAATAAAAAGGTAATATAAGACCTAAAAATAGGTAAAGATTTATTAATATAATATATAATTATATAAATAAAATAAATAAATATATGGTAATTAATTATATATAAATTGTTAGGAATAAATTTATTTAAATTAAGCTTAGGTAATTTTAAGCATATCTTTAATTTTAAAAGCTTAAAGTAACCATGGCTTAATACCATATATAAAAATATAAAGGTTATTAAGCTTTAAGATTAAAGGTTAATTAATAATATTAACATTATATTTAAAGTTTTATAGGTTTATTAGGTAAGTTTAAATAATCTTAGATAGATTAATATTTACTTAAATTAATTACTAACTAATATTTTATTTAACTAAAATTTAAGATTTAATAATTTAATTAAATCAAATTAAATTAATTATTAATTAAATTAAATAATTTATTAATTTATAAGAAGCTTTATTAGAAATTTATTTTCATAAATATCTCATTAAATATAACCTTATAAATAAAAAATTAGATGTATATAACATCCTTAAAGCTATATAATAATTACTAATTTTTTTTCTTATATAATTAAACTTTAATAAATATATTAAAATATTTTAACCTTAGCAAAACTTTTAACATAAATATTACATACCTAATTAAAAATCCTTTAAGTGTAAAAAGATTTTAAACAATTGGTACAATAAGGCTATCTTTTACTTAAATATAAGAAAAAGGAAGAAGTAAAATAAATTAAAAGCTAACCATTTATAATTAGGATTAAAAAAGTATAATAAAATTTAAAATACTTAAGCTTAAATATATATATAAAAGTTTATAAAAGTATTAAAACTTAATTAATAAAAATCTTATATATTAGGCTACATATATATTATATTTTAAAAAATGTTTAATTAAATTATAAAAAAAAAATTTTAAACTAACTATTTAAGTTTAAAAGAAAATAATATTATATTAAAGGGAGTATTATCTAGTTAATTAATCTATTAAATCTATTACTATATTAATTAAATTATTAAATAAGGATATTATAAAGCCTTTTATTTATTAATAATATTAAAATTTCCTTTTATAAAAATATATAATATATTAATAAATAAGATAATTAATAGGATAAGCTTTAAATATATTTAAAGCTTAATAAAATTAAGGATTAGGTTAATTAAAATATCTTATTATAATAGAAATATTGTTAAAATTAATTTCTAAAATTTTTATACTTTATTTTTAATATATTATTAGTTTTAATAATATTTATTAAATGTGAGTATATATTTAATATAATTAAGCTAATAATATCTTTTTAATATTAAATAATGTTAATATATATATTAAAAGTTAGTTAATATTTAAAACATTAATTTAATAATAATATAAAAGAATTATAATAATTTATATATAAAGTAATAACAAAGTTAATAATAAATATTTATAAAATAGTATAAGGAAATTTAAGGATTAATTTAACCTTTATAATACTTATAAAGTTATTTAACTAAGCTTAAATTAATTAAAATTACAAAATAATTAGTTGATTTAAATTATAGTTAGCTTTATATAATATATTAAATAATATTTAAAGGAGTTATAGCCTTTTATTTCTTATTTAATATTATACCTTATAAACATATTAATCTTATATTAAAAAGGTTTATACCCTTTATAATTTATTAAATATACCTTAATTATTTAAGTAAATTAATAAATTAAAGATTTATTACCTTTATTTATTAATTTAAAAGGATAATTAGTAAATTTTCTTATTATTTATTATTTAAAATAATTTTCTAATTTAATAAAATATTTTATTACTAATAATCTTTCTTAAGTAAATTTAAATTAATAGGAATTATTATAGGAAATTATAGTAGGCATATAGTTAAAATTATTATTAAATTTATTTTATGTTTTTTATAATTAAAGGTAAATTTATTAAATATTTATCTTATTTATTATAATATATTTATTTATAATAAATATATTAATCTATTTTTATTAATCCTTTTATTATTTAATATATAAAATTTTAAGGAAAAGATATTTATAGCTAAGTAAATTAAATAATTATTAATATAAATACTTAAACCTTATTAACTTTTAATCTTAAAAGCTTATAATATTTATGGCTTTAAAATATTTAAGGTAATATAAGCCTTAAGATTAAAGGCTAATTAATAATATTAATACCATTTTTAAAGCTTTGTAAATCTATTAGGTAATTTAAAAAACCTTAATAAAATAAGTAATATTTAGTTATATTAATTACTAATAGATATTTTAACTAAAATTTAATAATTTAATTAAATTATACCTAATTAATTATTAATCAAATTAAATAACTTATTAATTTATTAAATACTATGATTTATTTCTTTAAAAGCTTTAATAATAATGTTTTTAATTAATAAAAATAAGTTTAACTTTTTAATCTTTTATTTAAATATTAATAGCCTTATTAATTAAATTATATTTATTAAGTATATTATTACTTAATATATTTGTTAAAAAGGTCCTTTAATATATATCATATATAAAGTAAATATATAAAGGATATAATAAAGCTATTTTGAATTAAATATAATATAGTAATAATTTATTAATGCTTATCTTTTTGCCTTATATTAAAGATACTTTATACCTTATTATAATAGGTTAATCTATTAATACCTTAAAAATTAATGATATAATTAAATTATATCTAAAGATTATTTATATTTTAAACTTAAATAACTTTATAAATATTAATTATATAAGTATTTAATTTAAGTTATAATATATATAATTGAAAAACCTATTTATTTATTTAATTTTATTAAATTAAATTTAACATTTATAAATAATTAATAAATTAAAATAAAGGTAAAATTTTTAATATTTTAAATTAAAGCTATTAACTTAAAGCTATTAAATACCTAGGTAAAGTTAGGTATAAAGGTTATAAAAAACTTTAAGGAATATTAAAGCCATTAAAGTTACTAAAGTTATTAAAACTTAATCTTTTATATAATAATATTATTTATATATATTTATATTTCTTTTATATAAGTGTATTATATAATATAAAAAAACCCTATATTTAATATATATAAAGATTTTTTATATTATTAATTTTTAAATTATATAGTAACAATTAAATTTATTTCTTATAAATAAGTTTAAGTTAATAATATTATTACTTATTATATTTTTATTTTATTAATAATTTTATATTATTAAGGATATTCTTATATTTAATCTAATATATTTAATATTTATATATCTTATATTTATTTTAACTTTATTATATTAATAAAAAAAAATTATAATTAACTAGGAAAAAGGTTAAAAAAAAGTAGTTATAAAAGTTTATTAAAGTATAACTTTTACTTATATTTTTTAAATAAATTTTTAAACTTTTATATTTTTTAATATTAAATATTTTAAATAATTAAAAATATTAATTAGTATAAGTATAATTATATTTATATCCTCCTTATAAAAGTTTTTTAAATCTTATAAGTTAAAAAGGATATTAATAATACTAATTTATTAAAAGCTATAAATCTTAGAATATTCATTTCTTTTATAACTTAATTAATATAATTAATTCTAATATTCTTTATTTTTATTATTTTAATTATCAATTTTTCTCTTATTTTCTTTAATATCTTTATTTATATTATTAATATTAACAAAAAGGTTAGATATTTAAAATAATTTATAGATATTCCTTCTTTATTACTTTGACTTAAATTTATAAATAATAAGATTAAAATAAAAAATTAAGTTAATAAGTTATTTATTAATAATAATATTAATAGATAAAAAATATTTAATATTAAAAGTAAGTAATTAATAAGTATTAAATAGGCTAAATAATAGGTATAATATATTAAATATATTATTATTTTTATATTTAATAACAAATACATAAGATATATATATATTAATATTTTTATTAATTAAATCTTTAAAAATAATAAGGTTAATATTAGGAATTATCTAAAGATATAAGATAAAATTAATAATATAATATTAATTATTAAAAAGGCTAAAAGTATTAGGGAAATAATTTTAAAAAGAATAATTATAATTATTATTAATAAAAAAATTAATAAAATCTAATTAATAATTTAAATTTAAATGAATATTAAGTTAATTATTATTAATATAATCTTAAATTATTAAATATTTTATTAGGTTTATTAAAATAAAATTATTAAATTTACTTTTATTATTAATTAAATTATTAATATAATATAAAAAAGAATAAAATATGATAAATAAAAATATTATTTTAGCTAAAAATAAGGAAATATAAATATAAAATAAAATAAGAAATATAATATAATAAATACTTTAACATAAAAGTTATAATTAATAAATAATTATATTAAAGGGAAGAAGAAAAATAATTTATAAAAATATAAAAGTTAAAGAAAAATTATTATAAATAAAATAAAGCTATAAAGCTAACACATATATAATTAATCTTAATTATCTTTAAGCCTACATATATATATTATAAAAGTAAATAAAAGATTAAATATATATATACTCTAATATTTTAACATATATTTTATAAATTTATACAAATTTACTTTTCTATCTCAAATAAAAATTTTACCATTAATTAAGTTAAAATAAAAATTAACATATAAATTAAATAATATAAATAAGTTAAAAGGAATATAAATATATTATAAATATATATATATATATTATTATATTTTATAAGTTTAATATTAAAATAGTTAAAAAAGTTATAAGTAAATAATAATTACCTACTTAAATAATAAAATATATTAATTAATTAAAGCTTTTTTATATTTTCTTATAATTTCCTATTTATATAGTTTACTCACATATATAAAATATAATAATATAAATATAACACTACCACATACATATAAATTTAATTACACTTACCACATTTATCATAGCTCTTACTATAGCTTTTATTATAGCTTTTATCCCACTATTATATCTTGAATTTTTGAAATAATTAATAATTAAAATTCCCATGATAAGAAATTTTTAATAAAGTTTTTTTAATTTGATATAATAGTCTTTATAAGGTTAAGAAATATTAAAAAAAGTTTAAAAAATAAATTTTTAAAATAAAATAAAATATAAATATTACCTTTAAAA
>KZ111319.1:0-20570 GCA_002120335.1 Hypoxylon sp. EC38
TTTTAAAAATTATTTTATATAATTTATTTATTTTAATTTATTTTATATTATATTATTTTATTTATTTTTTATTTTTTTTATTTTTTTCTTTTATATAATATATTATATTTATTATAGCTTTTATTATATTATTATATTTTAAAATTTTTTAAATAATTAATATTTAAAATTCTTATAATATATAAGAAATTTTTAATAATTATTTTTAATTTAATATAATAGTTTTTATAAAATTTAGGTATTAAATTTTTAAAATAAAATCTTATTTTTATTAATTATAATATTATTATTTTAAATATCTTTAATTTATATAAATAAGTATTTCTTTTATAAACTTTAAATCTTAAAGAAATACCTAATATATTATATAAATTTAATATGTTATACCTTTAAAAGAATTAGTTTTATAATTTTATTATAATATATAAGATTAGGATATATATAATTTAGATAAGATTAGCTTTAGAATAAATATAATTTTAAATATAATATTTAATATAAGTTATTATTATAAATTCTAATATAAATTTTAAGTTTAAATAATCTTAATTTCCTAATATTATTAAAGTCTTTAATTATTTATATTATTAATTAATTTAAAAGTTTATTTATTTTTCCTTAAATAGGAAATGTTAGTAATAATATTTTATCTCCTAATTCCCACCATCTTATTTATTAAAAGATAAATATATAATAAATAATATAAAAATAAAATAAATTAAATATTTTAATAAGTAAAATTATTATTTAGCTAATTTTAATAAATAAATTAGGTAAAGATAATATTATTATTATTTTTTAAAAGTTTTATATATATATATATTTATTAATTAGAAATTTATTATATATTTATTTAAAACTTTAAATATTATATTATTTATTTATTTATTATTTTAATTAATATTTATTTTAGTTAATATTATATTTAATTAGGAATTTAAAAAATTTAATTTTTAGGTTTTTTAAAAGTAAAATTAGGAAATAATAGAAAATATTTATTTTATATATATATATTATTATAAAAGTATATATATACCTAAATTAATAAGATAATTAAATAATTTTTTATTATAATATTATTAGTAATATTAAATATATTAATGGAGGATATTATTTGGATAAAAGTAAATATATATTTAACCTAATTTTGTATAAGTATAATTATTTTATTAATTATATCTTTACCTAGTTTAGATTATATAAGTACTTAAGTCTTTAAAATTAAAGATTTTTAATAATTCTTTTAAATATATATATTATAAGTTTATAATTAATAATATTTCTAAAGAGATATATTTTAAATTGGTTATTATTTCTAAAGTTTTTAAATTTAAGATATAGTTTATTTAATATTATATTATTTATTAATTATTTAAAGATAAAATAGTTTAAAAAAAGATATTTATATTTTATAGTTTTATATTATAATATTAAAGGAAGGGTAATAATAATAGGAATAAAAGGCTATTTAAGAAAGTTAAGATTAATAAAATCTAAATTATAATTATAATTAGTATATATAATATAAGTATTTTTATTAAAAAGGATTATAAGGTTTATTTATTAATTATAATATAATTAGTTAATATAGGATAATTTATAATTTAATATATTAAATCTTTTATTATTTAAAATAATATATAAAATTAAAATTATAAATTTATAAAATAAGTAAGTTTTATTTATTATTTTTTTAATAATTATAAACTTAGCTAATTATATATTTAATTTAATTATTTATATTATATAATATTTATATATATAAAGATAATAATAAAAATATAAATTTTTAAAAATATTCTTTAATATATAATATTATTTATAAAATAAAGATATATAGTTAAATTATTACTTAACATATTTAATATAATAATAATAAATTGGTATATATTAATTATCTTATATTAAAATTTTATAATAATTTTATTTTAAAAATATTTATAATTATTAAATATAAATAATAGTAAAATAGGGATATTTTTAATTATGATATATTTAAATATATTTTATTTAAATAATTATAATAAGATATTTTTATATTAATATTTATTATTTTTAATTAAAAATTAAAAAAATATTTATAAATATTAAACTTATAATGTTATCTTTTTCTAATTATTTTTGTTTTTTATAAGTTTTTATAAATTTAATAAATTTTTTATTTTTTTTCTTTAGGTTATTTATATATTTTTTTTTCTTTTTATTTATAGAATTAAATATTATAAAAGTTTATTTTATATTTTTAAAAGCTTTAAGATTTATGTTTTTAATATTTCTTAAATTAGATTTTAGGAAAGAGTTAATTAAGAGTTTTTTTGGTATATTATTATTAAGCTCTTAATTAATTTTCCTTTTATAATAAGTTATTTTAAAAAAAGATTGGGTTAGATTTTTATTTATAATTGGTTTTTGTTTAATTTTATTTTATAATTTATAAATTAATATAATTTTTTTTTTTTTTAATTAAGATAATATAGTTATAGGTAATAATATAAGCTTTTTTATCTTAATTTCTAATTTTAAGATTATTAAAATTATTATATTTAATTTAATTTATATTTTTATATTATTATATATTAAAAGTAGCTTATAGTTTTTTATTAATTAAATAATATTTAAATTATTAATTATTTTTGTAGGAGATTTTTACATTAGGCCTAAAAAGCTTAAAATATATTAAAGCCTATTTAAATAATGTTTAATAATTAATTTAAAATTCTACCTTATAATAATTCTAAAAGTAAATAATAAATCCTTATTTATATTATTATATTAATTAATAATATTTATTAATATTATATAAGGATAAGATTTATTATAATTTTTTATATATAATATATAATCTTAATATTAAGTCTAAATAAAATTATTATATAAAAAGCTTTATATTTGTTATTATTTTTAAAATTAAAAATATAAGTAGGTATATATAAAATTTTTAATATTTTTATTATATATAGGATATATAATATAATAATGAGTAAATGGTATTTATAATGTTAAATATTAATAAGAAGTGATTAAAGATATGATATAAATAATAAATAAAATAAGAGGTAAAAATATAAACTATAATAAATAAGGTTTATATTTTAGTAAATATTATTAGGTTTTTAAAAAATTTTAAATATTAGGTTATTTAAGATAATAATATAGGTAGATTAATATATTATATAGGATAGGCTTTAATTAAAGCTTTATTTAATATGGTAAATGGTATAATAAAGGATAAAATATTTATTATAAAAAAAGAGTTTTTAATATTAGTTAAGGGGATATTAATATTCTTTAATTTTATTATATTAAGATTAAGGTATATTAATATTAATTAATCCTTTATAGGATAAGAAAAATTATAAATATATTTTATAAATTTATTATTTAAGTTTTATTTTTAATTATATTAAGGATTAATTTAATATGTTAAAAATATATGATATGACTTAGGTAAAAGGGGTATTATTAATATTAAAATAGTTGATTTATTTATAAGGGAAATGTTATTATTAATTGTTATTAAAATTTTAATTTTAAAAGATTTTTTTTAATTTTAATTGTTTAAAGGAAAGGGGTTTATTTAAAGTTATTATTATATATTTAATTAAGTGAAAGGATATTAAGTTAAATAATTAATATATAAATAATATTATAATATATAATATATGATATTATATAGTATTTTATAATATTATTTATATATAATTTATTTAATTTAATATTATTTAATTTATTAGGTAAAATTTATATATATTAATCTTAATATATAGTATATATAAAGTAATAATGTAAGTATATAATTTAACTTAATTTAAGGTATAGTTTTAATAGAAAATTTTATATCTTTTTTTTTTATTAATATTAAAATAATTTTTTTATTATTAACCTTATTATTATTCTTATTATTATTTATTTTTTTAAGGTTAAAGGTTATATAATATTAATATAATAATAATATTAAATAAAATCTTTTTTATAATAAGTCTTTTAAGGTAAGAAAATATTAAAGAAATTTTTAATAATGGTATAAGATAGGAAAATTTTTAATAAGTTTATTTTATTATTTATAATATAATTTTAATAATAATAATAATTATTAGGATAAGAAGGATTATTAGGAGATAATAATATAATTAAAAATAGCTTTATTTAAATTATTATAAATAAACATAAATATATAAAAATAATATTTTAATTATTATAGTTTTTATATTTTAAATTAAGTATTTATATTATTAAATTATATTAGGATTAATATATATAAGTATAAGATAATTTTATTTAAATATATAATAGTTTTAAATAATTTTAAGGAAAAGGAGTAAATAATTTTTTAATTAAAAATAATATAATTTAAAAGGAAAAAATATATATAAGTAATATTTATATAATGAATTATTTTTAAGTATTTTTATTAATTATTTTTTAGGGAAGGTTTTTATATTTAAGAGGGTATGTTGGCTATGAATTATTATTTTTTTAATTATTATTATTATTTATATTAGTTTTAAATTAAATAATCTTTTAATTAATATTATTTTTATTTAATTTAATTAATAATTTTAATTTAAATATTTAATAAAGAATTAAATTTATTAGATTATATTATTTATAATTATTAAGTATATTATTTCTTAAGATTATTTAAGATATTAAGCAGTATATTTAAAAAATGTTTAAAATAGTTATTAAAAAATTATACTTAAAAATTTTAATAATTAAGAAATATGTATTAATTATTTAGAATATTAATAAGATATTATTAGATTTATGCCTTTTTAAATAAATCTAATAAAGGTTAAGGAAAGCTTTATTTTATAATTAATTAAAGATTTTTTATCATTTGCGAATTAATGTATATAATATAAGAAAATATTAGATAATAAGGATTAATAAATAAATATAAACTTATATATTTATATTTAAGTAACTAAACTTCTTAAATTATTAGTTTAAGGAGTTTAAATTTTTTTATTTATCTTTAATTAGTATTATAAGGTTATAATTTTATTAAAAAATAATTCTTTTAGGTAATTTAAATTTATCCACTAAATTTTAATTTCCTAACCTTTTTTTAAGTATTTAAAATATTTAAGATAATTAATAACTTTATCTTACTTTTTATTATTATAAAAATCTAATCATAATTTATTACCTTAATTCCTAAATATTAATAATTAAAGTATAAAATTAAATATTAAAATGGATTAATTAAATGATAAATAAAATAATGTTTTTTTAAAATTAAATCTTTACTTATAAAAGATTAAATTATATAAATAATAAATACCATAATATAAAAAGAAATTACTTACTTAAAATAAAATCTTTTATTTATAAAAATAAAGGAATTTCTTATTTAATAAAAGTATAAAAAAAGTAGGAATATTATATTTATAATAAAATATAAAGAATATAAATATATAAAAATATATTATAAATTATAAAATAAATCTTATATATATAAATAATTAATAAATCCTTTATAAAATATAATTTTATATATTATATACCTAATTTAATATTATTTCACCTTTATTATTATTTTTTATTTCCTCTTATCTATATATCTTTTTTAATTTTATTTATATTAATTAAAATTTTCTTAATAATTTATATTTTTTTTAATTATTATTAATAATATAATATTTATTAAAATAAAACTTAAATAAAATATTTATTAATATTAAAATAATAAAATATACTATAATTTTATAATAGTTATTTTTAAAAAGGATTAATAATAATAAATATATAATTATAAAATTAATTTAATGATATATTTATTATATAATTAAAATAATAATTAAGAAGGTAATCCCATACCTATTTTAATAAAGTTTATAATATTATATTTAAAGTTTTTATTTATAATTTATATAATATAAAAATATTTTTTTATAAATAATAAATATTTACCTATATATATTATTAGTTTTATATATATATTATTATAAGTAATCTTTTAGGATATGGCTTTAATAAAGTTATATTATATATTATTATTTTTAAATTAAGAAACCTTATTTAAGCTTTATTTTAATAAATAAATATAAATTATTTAAATAATATATTTAATTTAAATAAAATGAAATATTTTTTATAAAAATTTATTTATATATTAATATAAAAACTTTTTAATAATATTATCCTTATAAAATAAATTAAAATATGGTTAAAAATATATATGAGTAAAGTCTTTTATATTTTTAAAATATTTAATATAAATTTAAACTTTATATATATTTAAAAGTAAATAATTTTAAATTTAAAAAAAATAAAATAAATTATAATTATAGGATTTATTATATTAAAATCTTAAATTAATTTATTTAGGGATAAAGTAAAATTAGTAAGCAAAGTTAATTAAGATGGAAATATAAGAATAATTTAATAAATTTAAAATTAATCTTAAATAATTCCTTAATTTTAAATAATCTTTATATTTATTTTATCCCCTTTTCCTTTTTTTTTTTTTTACTTAATTTTTTAGTTATAACTTATCCTTTATTTCTTAAATATTTTCTTAATAATATTAAAAAGTTTTATTAGGATAATAATAATAATGTTAATAATATATATAATTATATTAATTAAAAAGTTTAATAATATTAAAATAATATTAATAATTATTTTAATAATAGTAAATATAATAACTAAAAAAGTTAGGATAAATAAGATAATTAAGAAAATAAAAGTAATAAGGATAATTAAAGAAGTAATAGTAAATAGGATAGTTAATTTGACTAATTTAATTATATAATTTATATCCTTTAAAAAGGTTTTTTTAAATATATTTACCATATTTATATTATTATAAATAATTATGATTAATTAATAATAGTAATAAATAATATAAAAAGTGAGGTTTTTTAATATATATAAATTAAGTATTATGATATTTAATTTAAAGTTTAAAAAGTTTTGAAAATAAAAAATAAGAGGGAAAGTTTAAAAGAATATAAAAAAGGAGTAATAAGGGTTAAAAAGTCTTTTTATATATAATATTAATTATATAATATTATATAAAATAACCTTATTTATATGGTATAATTAAGTATAATTCTTAATTTACTTTTAATTAAATTATTAATAATAATTTAATATTAATCTAATATTATTCTTTATTATATTATTAATATTAATTTATAATTATTAAATATTTTAATAGTTTTAAAGTATTAGAATAAAATATTTATTTTAAATATAATTTATTTTAATAAGTATAAATAAAAATAAATAAACTTATAAGGTTATATATGAGAAATGATTTAATATTTAATCTTAAATAAATAATTAATTACTTAATAAATACCTTTAATTAGTTTAAGCTATCTTAAAAATAATATTAATTTAATATTATAAATATAAAACCAAATATATCTTTTATTAATAGCTTTTATTTAGGTATTAATATTCTTTATAAAATATTATTAGGAATTTTATATATATATATCTTATATTATATATTAAATAATCTTTTATAATATTTTATATAATAACTTTATAATTAATATTATTAATAATATTAATATTTATTATATTAATAAGATTTATCTTTTTTATTATTATATTTTTATTAAAATTAAAATTTTTTATATATATTTAAGGATAAATTGTAAAATATTTATTATTATTATTTTTAATAATATTGGCTTAATATAAGGTTAGATATTATAGTAATAGGTAATATAATTTAATAATATATTATTATTAAATAGTTTAATAATAGTTAAGTTATAACTATTAAAGGTTAAGTTAACCTTTATAAATAGTATAAATAAAGAAAAAGGGTAAGGGAAATTTAATAAGTATTTTTAAATTAATTAGATTAATTAATTAAATTAAATTATATAAAATTAAAATAAAAGAAAGGGTAATATTTTAATTATAATTAATTAGATTTAACATATGTAATAATATAAATAATTGTGGTTTTAATAATTTTAATATATAATAAAATTAATAAAGGTTAAATAAGATAAAATAATAAGTTAATTAATTAGATAAATATAATAAAAAGCTAATATTAATAAAGATATTATAATATATATAAAAAGTTTAGATAATAAAGTAAAATAATATGGAAGGAAAAGATTAGGATATAAAAAAATTTATAATATATAATATTATATATAATTAAATAAATATTATTAATTTAGGTAAAACTTATAGCTAAAATTATTTTAACTTTATTTATATAATTTATATAAGTTATATATAAGGTATTATAAAGGAATTTTTATTAATAAAAAATATTCTTAAGATTTAAAGATATAAGAATAATAATAAATATAATGGATAGTAATGATAAAATATTAAAGGGAATATAAGTAATAATAAAATAGGTAATATTTTTTTCCTTTTCCTTTTTTTATTTTTATAATTAATATTATTTTTTATTTTTAAATTTATTTTTTAATTAGAATTAAGTTTTAAAGAATTTATTTATTATTTATATATATAATTAATAGAAGTTATTATAGATTTATATAGTTTAAAAATAAATAAGAATAATAGAAAGGGGGTAAATGAAAAATTAAAGCTAACTTTTTAAGCTGAAAATTAGTAAAAAAATATGTTAAAAAATTAATATAGGAATAAGGTTAAAATTTCTATTATTTTAAATATTAAATTATATATATAAATTTCTTATATATAGTAGATTATAATATTAAAAGTTAGCTTATAAATTTTAAAAAAGATATAAGGCTTATAAAATATAATTATATATTATATAGGTGATATTAATATGATTTTTTATTTTAATAATATTAAAAGGTATATTTTATATTATATATTAATAATAGGTAATAAAAGAATAATTATAGATAGAATATAAGAATAAGTTATATATTTATAAAATAATAAAGAAAATCTTTGGTAGGATTAGTAAAATAATTAAAACTTTGTAATTTATTCTTATTTAAGGAAGAAATATATTAAAATTAAAGCTATTTATATGGGATATTAGTATAAAGAAATGAAATTAAATAATATTATAGAATTTTTATAGTGGGTTATTTTATAAAAATTATTAATTTAAAAATTAATAATATAATTAAATTATATTTAAGGATTTTTTATATTTTAAATTTAAATAATATAATAAATATTAGTTGTATAAAAGTATAATTTAAGTTATAATATATATAATTAAAAGGTTTATTTATGTATTTAATTTTATTAAATTATATTATTTAATATTTGTGAAGGAATAATAGGTTAAAATAAAGGTAGTATTTTTAGTATTTTAAATTAAGTTATTTATTTAAAGTTATAAGGGTTATAAGGGCTATTAGGTTATTATTTATTTATAAAGTTATTATTTAAAGTTAAGGGTTAAGGTTATTAAAGTTATTAAAGTTATTAAAGTTTTATTAAAGCTTAATTAAATAGGTATTTAAATATTAAGCTTTATTAATCTTTTTATAAAATAATATTAGCTATATATGTATATATTTTCTTTTATATAAAGTTAATATATAATAAAAAGATTTATTATATTTAATATAAGTATAAATTTTTGATTATATTATTAAATTATAAAGTTTTAAGCTAGTTATCTATTGGAATGGATTTATTTTTTAAGTTGTTCTTTTTATTAAAATCTAAATTTATATATAATTAGATTATAAAATAAGGTAAGATGTGATTAAATCTTATAGCCTTTAAATCTTTTATAATATAATAGAAAAGGGGGATAATATATAGTTAAGATTTTTATTATAAAAGGTAATAATAATAATAAAAGATATTAAGATTTTAAATTAAAAAGGTATTAATTTAGGGTAATATTATTATAAAGAATATTATAATTTTTATATATTAAGTTATTTATATTTATTATAATTTTTATTTAATAATTATTTTATTAATTCATTTTCTTTTTGGAAAATATTATCTTATTTTAATATATAGTTATAAAGTAATGGAATAGGTATAAATCTTAATTATTATTATTATTTAAATAATTTTTATTTTTTATTATAATTATCTTTAATTAAGTATCTAATATAATAGGAAAAATAAATATTAGGTTAATAATTATTATAACTATTTTAATAAATAAATAGAAAAAAAAAAAAAGATAAATAAATATAAGTATAATTAAAAAAAATAGATAAAGATAAATAGATAAATATATATATAATATTAATTAATAAATTATTTAATATTAATAATATTATTATATTTAGTTTTTTTTCTTTTATCCTTTTATCTTTTTTTATATAAATTTAAAAGAATTTATTAATATAAATAATAAATTATATTAAGTTATAATAAATTATAAGTATTTATAAAATATTATTTATTTTTTTTATATAATTAAAATTAATAGGAAAATCTTAATATAAAGTTAATAATAATGAGATAATATA
Organism: Hypoxylon sp. EC38; assembly: GCA_002120335.1. Classification (NCBI taxonomy): domain Eukaryota; kingdom Fungi; phylum Ascomycota; class Sordariomycetes; order Xylariales; family Hypoxylaceae; genus Hypoxylon; species Hypoxylon sp. EC38. The sequence goes on from KZ111319.1 coordinate 10,380, forward strand.
CCTTTTATAATAAGTTCTTAATTTATAATATGGATAATTTTTTATTATTTAAGACTTATTTGTTATCTTTTTCTTAATTATATATGGAGTTTTTATAAAATATGTTAAAGGTTTTAAAAATATAATAATTTTAAATTATTCTTATTATCATTATTATTATTATTATTATTATTATTATTTAAAAGCTTAAGAATATTATAAATAAAAGAATTTAATATGAATATATATAATATAATTAAAGAATTAAATAGGTTAAATTATATATCATTAAGGAAAAGTAATTTAAAATAAAATTAAGGGATATTATAAAATTATTAATAATAAATTAGCTTTATTATAATTTATTAGTAAAATATAATATTGCTTAAAAAGGTTAAGATATAATATTTTAATTAAATATTAGTAAGAGTATTATTTATAAGATTAATAAAATCTAAGGATTATAATTAAATAATAAATTAATTAAAATTTAATATTATCTTAAGTAATTATATAATTTAATAAATAATCTTATTATATTACCTATATTTAATATTAATTAAGCTATTATAAATAAATTTAATATTTTATTTATGGAATTAATCTTTATAATTAAGATATATACTTTCTTAATTATTAGGTAAAGGCAATATAATAATTTAATATACTTATTTTTATAAATATAAAGGCTTAAATATAAAGAATTTATAGTATAAATTTATATTGTTAAAAGTAAATTTAAGATTTAAATATATAAAATAATTAAGTATTAATTTATAAAATATTAATATAAAAATCTTATATATATCTAAGGAAAATTTAACTTAAAGATTTTTTTATTTTTATATTAATTTTAAAATAAAAAAAGGATATAATTTTAATTTTATTAATATTTAATAAGAAAAAAGTATTAGGTTAAAAAGGAAAGGCTATATATATCTATTATTAAGGATAATTATATATTAAAAAATCTTATACTATATTTATAAAATATATATAAATAATTTAAATATAAGATAGGAAAAATAAAAAAAAAAGATAAATATAGGGAAGGAAGGAATAGGAAAAAGAAAGGGAAGGAAAAAGAATAAAAGAAAAAGGAGTAATAAATAAAATATTTATTTATATAATTATCTTTATTATTATTTATATATTTTTTTTATTTTAAATAGAAATATATAAATAAAATAATAAATAGTTTAAAGATTAATTTTTTTTAAATTATTATTAATTAAATAATATAAATTTATAAAAAATATCTAATATTTTTTAATATTAATAATATAAAGGATTTTTATATAATTTAATAAGCTTATATATATCACCTAAATATAAAGATAAGGATAGGGATAAAAAGGAAAAACTAAAAATATTATAAAATGGCTAATAATATATTAAAAAAAAATATTATAATTTTATATAAAAGAATAAGAATAGATAAATTTAAAAAATATAAAAAAAGAAAAAGAATAAATATTATAAAAGGATAAAAAGGAATATATTAACTTTAAAAATAAAAAAAATACTAATTAAAATATAAAAATAAATTTATTATACTTAAAATATATTATAATAAATAAATAAAATTTTTCTTTTAATTTATATATAAAAAATACTTATATATATAATGGTAAAAAGGAAAAAATAAATTAATTTTTATATATATAATATATTATAAAATATAGGTAGTTATTTTAATTATATAAATTATATTATTATTATTATTATAATTATAAAAATAAGATAATAATAAAATAAATATAAGGTTATTATAATAATTTTTTTTTATATTAAAAAAGTTTTAGATTTTAATAGCTTAAAAACCTATATTATTTATATCATTTTTTCTTTAATATAATGTGTAAGATTTAAGCTTTATATCCTTAAGCTTAATATATATAAGCTTAATTTAGAAATGGTAAAATATTCTATATCTTAGTATAAATAAATAAGTTAATTAAATTAATTATAATTAGTTAATTTTAAGGAAGAAGATATAAATCTTAATTATTAACTTATATTTATAAGAAAAAGAAATAATTTTATTTTATAAAAAAAAGTTAATTTAATTATTAAATATTATAATATTATAATTTATATTATTATTTATAATAGAATAAAAATATTAATATATATTATTAAATTTATATAATATTAGTTATTTTAAACTTAAAATAAAATTAAAATAATAAGGTAATTTATATATAGGTAAGTTATAAATTAATATTATTATTATATAATTTAAGTTAATTATTATTTTTATTAATAAGAATTATAATTAATTTTATATTATATTATATAAACTTTATTTATAATTATCTTTTATAATAATAATAAATAAGGAAAAAAGTATATTAAGAATATATAAAACTTAAAATATTTATATAATAATATCTAATAATAAATAATAATAATAAAATATTATAATTTTAAAGGAATAAAATAAAAAAATAAAATTTATAATATTATTAAATTAAAGAGAATAAATATTATGATAATTAAACTTAAAATTTTTAAATTATATATAAATATTAATAAAGGTATGAATAATATAAGTAATATAAGATAAAGGATAAAGATTTTAATTAATAAAATATAAGGGTAAAATTATAGTTTAAATAATAATATTAATTTTTAATATATATATCTTAATTATATATAATTAATTTAATAAAATAATAAATATATAGTTAATTTTATTAATATTAAAAGAATAAAAAATATTATCTTTATATTAAAAATATAAAGTATAATTAATATTTTATTTTTAATTTAAAATATATATTTTATTTATTATTATAATTAAATTATTTTAATCTAATATTAAAAAATAATTTTAAATAGATTATAGGTTAGGTTTTTTTAAATAAATAGTATTTAATTTTCTATGGCTTTATTATAAAAAAGTAAAATATTATTTATTTAGCCTTATTTTATTTATATTAACATTATTATTTCTTATAATATTTTTATACTTATCTTAAATATTTTATTATTAATTATTTTATTCTTAATTTTATTATCTTATTAATATATTATATATTATTTTATTTTTATTAAACTTTTATATATATTTTAATTTAAATAATTATATTAAATATCTTTTAACTATTAGTTTTTATACTTTAATATTATTTATTAAAATCTTTATATTAATTATATATTTTATATAATATTATTATATATAATATAGTTTTAATTATTTACTTATATAACTTTTTAAGGATATAATTAGTATAGGATATAATTAATTAATTAATATAAATAAGTTTATTATTATTAAATTATAAATAAATATATAAGAAAAGTAAAAATTTATATAAGCCTAAATTATTATTACTTTTTATAATTTAATATATAAGAATTTTATTTATATTTTCTTTCTTCTTTTCCTTTTTTATCTCCTTAAATCTTTTTTTTTATATTTAAATTATCATTTTTTAAAAAGAAAAACTTTTTACCTATTCATATATTATATCTTCTTACCTTAAGCTTTAACTTATCCCTAATAATATATTTATTAAGGATATTTTTTTAAATAATAATAATTTTATTTAAGATAATATTAAGGTTTTATTTTTATCTTAATTATTTAAGTTATAATAAAAATATAATATAATTTATAAAAAACTTAATAAGATAAATTTTTATTAATATTATTTATACTATAAATATACTAATAAATTAATAAAATTAATACCTTTAAAAAATAAGGACTTTTTTATAAATAATTAATAATAAAATATTTTTAATTAAGCTTTATATTATTTACTATATTATAAATAAGTTTATTATTTTTTATTAATTAATTATCTTATTAATTATTTAATTTTTATAAAATCTATTATATATATATATTATATAGTAAATAAATTATATTATTTCTTTATTAATATTTTAAATCACTTTAATTATATTTTTTATAATTATTAATATTAATAATAGTTTATAAATTAATAATAAAAATTTTAAAAAAATTATAATATAAATAAGAAAGGTATATAATATATTATTAAAAGCTTATAAGAATATATATAATAATAAATATATTAAACTTATAATTTTATAACATTATATAAAGGATTATATATAATTAAAATATAATTATTTTCTATTTTATTATATTTATTATTACCTTATTAATCCCTTTAATTATAGTTATAATTTTTATAATATTTATTTTAAATTATATTCTTATTATTTATTTTTATATGATCCCATGCTTATAATATTTAGGATATATATATTTATTAAATTTAAAATTATTATATATAATAATAAAGAAAATTAGTATTATTAAATCTTCTTATAAGTAAATCTTTCTATTATTATTAAAACTTTATATATTATTTTTAATATTATATATAATACCTAATATAATATATTTTAATTAATTAGATTTTTAGTTTTTTTCTAATTATTATATTTATATTTATTATATTTTTATTAGTTTAATTTATATTATCTTAAGATTTTTTAATTTAATGGTTATAAGATTATTATTTTAGGTTAAGATTAAATTATTAATTATTAATAATTATATAATCTTAATTTTAAGGGGAAAATTATATTATATAAGGAGGTTATTTTATACTAAATATATATTAAATAGGGAATTATTTTATTAATAAGTTATGAAATTATTATATAAAAAATATTATTTATTATATTAGGATAATTAGGTTAAGTTTATTATTATTTATTATTATATTTACCTTATTATATTCTTATTTTTGTTAAATAATATTTTATTATAACCTTTTTATTTAATTTAATAAGGTAGTTAATGCTTACTTATATCTTAAATAATAGTTATAAAATAGTTTAATAGGTTTCTATTAATAAAGGTTAATAATTAAAGGCTTTTAAGGCTTATTATTTTAAAAAGTTATATTTAAGTTAAAGCTAATTATAATTTAAATTAAATTAATTATTTTATAATTTTAATTGATTTGATAATATTTATAGATTAATTTAAGCTTAATTAAATAATTTTATAAGTATTATAAAGGTTTTTTAATTTCCTTATATTATTATATATTATTAATTTTATTATTATTTTATATATTAATTATTATAGTTTGATTAATATAAATAAAAAGGTGATATAAAATTTAAAGATAAGTAAAAATTTATTAATATAATATATAATTATATAGATAAAATAAATAGATATATAATAATTAGTTGTATATAGATTGTTAAGAGTAAATTTATTTAAATTAAGCTTAGGTAATTTTGGGTATGTTTTTAATTTTAAAAGCTTAAAGTAATTATAATTTAATATTATATATAAGAATATAAAGGTTATTAAGTTTTAGGATTAAAGGCTAATTAATAATATTAATATTATATTTAAGGTTTTATAGGTTTATTAGGTAAGTTTAAATAGCTTTAAATAGATTAGTATTTATTTAAATTAATTATTAATTGATATTTTATTTAGTTAAAACTTAGGATTTAATAATTTAATTAAATTAAATTAAATTAATTATTAATTAAATTAAATAATTTATTAATTTATAGGAAGTTTTATTAAAGGTTTATTTTTATAAATATTTTGTTAAATATAATTTTATAAATGAAGAATTAGATATATATAACATTTTTAAAGTTATATGGTAATTATTAATTTTTTTTCTTATATAATTAAACTTTAATGAATATATTAAGGTATTTTAGCCTTAATAAAATTTTTAATATAGGTATTATATATTTAATTAAAGATCTTTTAAATATAAAAGGATTTTAAATAATTAATATAATAAGGCTATTTCTTATTTAAATATAAGGAAGAAAAAAAAGTAAAATAAGTTAAAAATTAACTATTTATAATTAGGATTAAAAAAGTATAATAAAATTTAAAATATTTAAACTTAAGTATATATATAAAAGCTTATAAAAGTATTAAGATTTAATTAATAAGGATCTTATATATTAGGCTATATATGTATTATATTTTAGGAAATGTTTAATTAAATTATAAAAAGAAAATCTTAGGCTAATTATTTAAATTTAAAAAAAGGTAATATTATATTAAAGGGAGTATTATTTAGTTAATTAATTTATTAAATTTATTATTATATTAGTTAAGTTATTAAATGAAAATATTATAAAGTCTTTTATTTAATAATAATGTTAAAGTCTTCTTTTATAAAGGTATATAATATATTAATAAATAAGATAGTTAATAAAATAAGCTTTAAATATATTTAAAGCTTAATAAGATTAAAGGTTAAGTTGGTTAAAATATTTTATTATGATAAAAATATTATTAAGATTAGTTTTTAAAATTTTTATACTTTATTTTTAATATATTATTGGTTTTAATAATATTTATTAAATGTAAGTATATATTTAATATGGTTAAATTAATAATGTTTTTTTAGTATTAGGTAATGTTAATATATATGTTAAAAATTAATTAATGTTTAAAATATTGGTTTAATAATAATATAAAGGAGCTATAGTAACTTATATATAAAGTGATAATAAGGTTAATAATAAATGTTTATAAAATGGTATAAGGAAATTTAAGGATTAATTTAACCTTTATAATATTTATAAAATTATTTAATTAAGCTTAAATTAATTAAAATTATAAGATAATTAGTTAATTTAAATTATAATTAGCCTTATATAATATATTAAATAGTGTTTAAAGGAGTTATGGCCTTTTATTTCTTATTTAATATTATATTTTATAAATATATTAATTTTATATTAAGAAAGTTTATATTTTTTATAGTTTATTAAGTATATTTTAATTATTTAAGTAAGTTAATAAATTAAAGGTTTATTACCTTTATTTATTAATTTAAAAGGATAATTGGTGAATTTTCTTATTATTTATTATTTAGAATAACTTTTTAATTTAATAGAATATTTTATTATTAATAATCTTCTTTAGGTAAATTTAGGTTAATAGGAATTATTATAGGAAATTATAATAAATATGTAATTAAAGTTATTATTAAACTTATTTTATATTTTTTATAATTGGAAATAAACTTATTAAATATTTATTTTATTTATTATAATATATTTATTTATAATAAATATATTGATTTATTTTTATTAATCTTTTTATTATTTAATATATAAGATTTTAAAGAAAAGATATTTATAGCTAAATAAATTAAATAATTATTGATATAAGTATTTAAGCCTTATTAGCTTTTAATCTTAAAAGTTTATAATATTTATAGCTTTGGGATATTTAAGGTAATATAAGCCTTAGGATTAAAGGTTAATTAGTAATATTAATATTATTTTTAAGGCTTTATAAATCTATTAGATAATTTAAAAAGTTTTAATAAAATAGGTAGTATTTAATTATATTAATTGTTAATAGATATTTTAACTAAAATTTAATGATTTAATTAAGTTATATTTAATTAATTATTAATTAAATTAAATAATTTATTAATTTATTAAATATTATGGTTTATTTCTTTAAAAATCTTAATAATAATGTCTTTAATTAATAAGAATAAGTTTAACTTTTTAATCTTTTATTTAAGTGTTAATGGCCTTATTAATTAAATTATATTTATTAAGTATATTATTATTTAATATGTTTATTAAAGAAGTTTTTTAATATATATCATATATAAAGTAAATATATAAAAGATATAATAAGGCTATTTTAAATTAGATATAATATAATAATAATTTATTAATACTTATCTTTTTATCCTATATTAAGGATGTTTTATATCTTATTATGATAGATTAATTTATTAATATTTTAAAAATTAATAATATAATTAAATCATATTTAAAAATTATTTATACTTTAAATTTAAATAATTTTATAAATATTAATTATATAAATATTTAATTTAAGTTATAATATATATAATTAAAAGATTTATTTATTTATTTAATTTTATTAAATTAAATCTAACATTTATGGATAATTAATAAGTTAAAATAAAGATAGAATTTTTAATATTTTAAATTAAAATTATTAATTTAAAGTTATTAAATACCTAAGTAAAGTTAAGTATAAAGGTTATAAGGGGCTTTAAGGAGTATTAAAGCTATTAAAGCTATTAAAGTTATTAAAGTTTAATCTTTTATATAATAATATTATTTATATATATTTATATTTCTCTTATATAAATATATTATATAGTATAAAAAAATCCTATATTTAATATATATAGAAATTTTTTATATTATTAATTTTTAAATTATATAATAATAATTAAATTTATTTTTTATAAATAGGTTTAAGCTAATAATATTGTTATTTATTATATTTTTATTTTATTAATAATTTTATATTGTTAAGGATATTTTTATATTTGGCTTAATATATTTAATATTTATATATCTTATGCTTATTTTAATTTTGTTATATTAATAAAAGAAAATTATAATTAATTAGGAAAAAGGTTAAAAAAGAATAATTATAAAAATCTATTAAAATATAGCTTTTACTTATATTTTCTAAATAAACTTTTGAATTTTTATATCTTTTAATATTAAATATTTTAAATAGTTAAGAATATTAATTAGGATAGGTATGATTATGTTTATACTTTTTTTATAAAAGCTTTTTAAATCTTATAAGTTAAAAAGGATATTAATAATATTAATTTATTAAAGGTTATAAATTTTAGAGTATTTATTCCCTTTATAGCTTAATTAGTATAATTAATTTTAATATTTTTTATTTTTATTATTTTAGTTATTAATTTTTCTTTTATTTTCCTTAATATCCTTATTTATATTATTAATATTAATAAGGAGGTTAAATATTTAAAATAATTTATAGATATTTTTCCTTTATTGCTTTAGCTTAGATTTATAAGTAATAAGATTAGAATAAGGAGTTAAGTTAGTAAGTTATTTATTAATAATAATATTAATAGATAAAAAATGTTTAATGTTAAAAATAGGTGGTTAATAAGTATTAGATAGGTTAAATGATAGGTATAATATATTAAATATATTATTATTTTTATACTTAATAATAAATATATAGGATATATATATGTTAATATTTTTATTAATTAAATCTTTAAAAGTAATAAAATTAATATTAAGAATTACTTAAGGATATAAGATGGAATTAATAATATAATATTAATTATTAAGAAGGCTAAAAATATTAAGGAAATAATTTTAAGGGGAATAATTATAATTATTATTAATAAAAGAATTAATAAGATTTAATTAATGATTTAGATTTAAATAAATATTAAGTTAATTATTATTAATATAATCCTAAGTTATTAAATATTTTATTAGATTTATTAGAATAAGGTTATTAAATTTATTTTTATTATTAATTAAGTTATTAATATAGTATAAAAAAGAATAAAATATAATAAATAAAAATGCTATTTTAGTTAAAGGTAAGGAAATATAAATATGGAATAAAATAAGAGATATAATATGGCAAATATTTTAATATAAGAGTTATAATTAATAGATAATTATATTAAGGAGAAGGGGAAAAGTAGTTTATAAGAGTATAAAAGTTAAAGAAGGATTATTATAGGTAAAGTAAAGCTATAAGGTTAATGTATGTATAATTAGTTTTAATTACTTTTAGGCTTATATATATATATTATAAAAGTAAATAGAAGATTAGGTATATATATATTTTAATATTTTAATATATATTTTATAAATTTATATAAATTTATTTTTTTATTTTAAGTAAAGATTTTATTATTAATTAAGTTAGAATAAAAATTAATATATAGATTAAATAATATAAATAAGTTAAGAGAAATATAAATATATTATAAATATATATATATATATTATTATATTTTATAAGTTTAATATTAAAGTGATTAAAAAAGCTATAAGTAAGTAATGATTACTTATTTAAGTAATAAAATATATTAATTAATTAAAGCTTTCTTATATTTTCTTATAATTTCTTATTTATATAGTTTACTTATATATATAAAGTATAATAATATAAATATAATGTTATTATATATATGTAAATTTAATTATATTTGTTATATTTATTATAGCTTTTATTATAGCTTTTATTATAGCTTTTATCTTATTATTATATTTTGAATTTTTGAAGTAATTAATAGTTAAAATTCCTGCGATAAGAAATTTTTAATAAAGTTTTTTTAATTTGATATAATAGTCTTTATAAGGTTAAGAAATATTAAAAAAAGTTTAAAAAATAAATTTTTAAAATAAAATAAAATATAAATATTACCTTTAAAA
>KZ111320.1:0-17012 GCA_002120335.1 Hypoxylon sp. EC38
TATTTAAGTAATTTAAGTTATACTTAAAGCTTTATAATTAAGTAATTTATAATTATAAAGGATAATAAGGTTTATTTTAAATAATAAAAATAATAAATATATTAACTAAGGATTAAATTAAAGTTGTTAATAAAAATAGGCATTTAAAGTAATGTAGTGATTAATAAAACTTAAATACCAAATTTAAAAAGCGGTAAGGTATTATCATTAATTATATATCATTTTAAGTCTTTTTTAAAAAGTTATATATAATTATAAATAACTTTAGTATTAATAAATATATATAATTATAATTTATATCCTTTAAAAAAGTTAATTAAGGCAATTTTAATAATATAAATATCATTTTAATGTATCCTTTTTTAATATAAAAATTAGGTAAGAAGGTAAATGGTAATTAAAGCCTTATATTATATAATACCTTTTAATTATTATATATATATATATACATATATTTAAATTAAATGGCTAACTAAATTAAATTAATTAAAGTATTTTATCCTTAAAGAAAAGCTTTAAGTAAATGTTTTATCCTTTTTTCTATTTATTTTATACCTATTAAATTATATATTATTAAAAATATATTTCCTTTTTATTTATTAAGTTTTTTAACCTTAACTATTTTTAATATAATAGGTATAATATTTTAACTTATTATAAAAGATTTAACTTATAATTTTTTAAAAGATAAAAGTATTAAATTAAATTTAAGAAATCTTTTAAAAACCTATCCTAATTAACTTAAAATTTATTATTTAAAAATCCTTAACGTTAATAACAATCCTTTATTAACCTTTATTATTATAAGTAATAAAGATGTTTTATATTGTTTAATTTATTACTCCTATTATATTATTATTAGAAATTATTAAGATAATATTAAAAACAGCTTATTAAATATATATAACAATTTTTAAAATAATAATCCTTACCCTTAAGCTTACTTATTCGAGAACGTTAAAGGTTAACTAGCTTATATATTTTAAGGTAAAAATGGTATTATTTTAATAAATAAATTAGTAATTAAATTATACTTTTATATATTAGAAAACCTTAAAAATTATTATAAGTTGCTTTTTTTTATCGTTTTAATATTTTATTAATAATATTTATATTAATAGATAATTTTAAGTTAAGATATATTATTACTTTTTACTTTAAATATTAGATTTTCCTAAATTAATTGCTAATATTATAATAAAACCTTTCTAAGCTTATTATTAATATAAATACATTATTAAATATATATTTTTTAATTAAAAAGGTAAATTTTATAAAAAGTAGCTATATAATTCCTATAGTATATAAAGCTTAATTTTTATAAAATTTTATATATGATTAAATATTAAACGTAAAAAGGGGTAATTTTTTTAATAAATTTTTTAATTAAATTTTATTACGCGTAAATATTTATAAGCTTTTTAATAGTAATATATTTATATTATTTTTAAAAAAGGTTAGTAAGGGTATTAAGCTTAAGCTATTTATATAATTAGTAATAAAGCCACTTAAGAATATAACTTAAATTATATAGGAGCTAATAAAAGAATATTATAATTATTAATATTATATAATTAATTAAATATCCCACGAGTATATCTTTACTTATTTCGCTTAGTTTATCTTTTATATTATGTATATATTATTCCTTAAGGGATTATAAAAGTTATATATAGGTTATAACTTTTATTTATTATTTTTTATAGAAAATGGTAAAATGAAATAGGAAAGATAGAATATATTAAGTAATAATTTTTATTAGTTATATATTAGCTTTAATAACTTAATAAGCCTAATAGGATTTATTAAAAAAAATGGTAAATAATTTTATAGGGAAGGAGATAAGTTTAATAATCTTAATAATTTTAATGATTTTAATAGCTTTAATAGCTTTAATAAAGCTTTAAAAATAAAATTTAAATTATAAGATATGATATTAAATAAATAATTTTATATAAATCTTAACGATTTTAATAACTTTAATAATATTAATTAAAAGTTATATAAAATAATAGAATTATAAATAATAATAATAAAGAAATAATTAGATATAATATTTTAATTAAAGGATAATATAAATGAGAAAGTATGTGATTATTTAGCGAAACATCTTTGTTCTTTTAATAATTTAGGTATTATTTATAATATTAAATATAAATTAGATTTATCCATTACTTATCTTAATAATTTAAATAATTTTTAGTTAGCTTTATTTTTTAATAATAATAGGAATAGTTAAATAAGTAAGAGTAGTAAATTAAGTTAAGCGAGTAAAAGTAATACAAGTATTAATAGTAATATTAATAAGTTTATTTAAAATATTAGGATTATATTTATAATTATGTTAGGGGATTTTATAATTAACTTAAATATATTATATTAAATAGATTTTACTTATTAATCTTTTATTGTGTAAGATAATTAATTAGATAGAATTTCTTTTATAATTTATATATTAAATTTTTAAACATTTTATTTATTAAAAGATATAGGAATTTATTAATATTTTATTATTCATTCCTTTTTTATTTTATTTTATTAGTTAAAGTTATTAAGGTAACCTTAGGTTTAGAAAATCAAATATTTATAATTAATATTTAATATAATATAAGTATATAATTAATGATAATATTTTTATATCGTAAATAATATTATAAGTTATTTAGATAATTATATTAAAAAGTTTCTTATTTTTTTTAGGGTTAAATATGGTATAATTATATTATAAATAACTTAGATCTTTTTACTTAAAGTGATTTAATAGGATAGATAATAGGTTTTAATTAAATTAATAGATTTATTTAAGAAATTATCCTATCTTTAAATATTAGGGATAATTAGATATTTATTAGGATAAAGATAAGGCAATTATTTTTTAACAATACCAAATTTTTTAGTAAATTTTTAAGAGATATATCTTAGAATAAAATATATATTACGAAGGGAATTTATAAAGGTTATTTAATATATATTATAAGGTATTATATAGCTTTATAAATTTTATAATTACTAAGTTATTTGGTTATAAGTTTAAAAAGTAATATGGTAATTATGGTAAAGGAATAGTTTAGGTATTAAGATATTTTTATAAAGGATAAAATTAAATAGAAAAGGATAAGCATATAAATATTTAAAATTATTAATTAATAATATATTAATTATACCTATTTAAGTAAAAGGTAAAAGGAAGGTAAGGAAATAGTATTAAAAGAAAATATAAAAGGCTTAATTTTATTTGGAAAGGTTAAAAGGTGGTGTGTTATAGCTTAATAATTTATTAAATAAAGTAATTATTATATTATTATAATTTTTATCCTTATCTTATAATTATCTTTTTTATTGGTAATATAAATAAATACCTATTTAATTTATTAATATATTCTTTATATTTTCTTATTTTACTTTATTTTTTACCCATACCTTCTTTATAAATATTTTATTTATTATAAGTTTTTAAAATAGGAATAGTATAATATTTTAAAAAGGATAAGTAATTAGGTAAAAAGACTTAAATCGATTGTATTAGGCTTATAAATACGCTATTATATTTAAGTATGATTTAGCTTTAAAGGTAAATTTAATAAAATAAATTAAGTAAATAATAATATGTTATCTTAAAGATTTAACTATTGCTTTAAAAATCTTGGATAATAGAAATAAGCTATTAATTATATAAAAAAAGTATAATTAATTAACTAATCTTATCGAAATAAATATTAGAACATTTTTTACTATTAGTAACTTTAAGAATAGTTAAATATATAAATATTAAGATATTATTTAATATAATAGATTAGGATAAATCATATTTTCTTACTTATACCATTTATATCTTACTATTTCTATAACTTTTTATTATTTAAATAAGCTTATATATATAGTTAAATTTTATTTATATATTTTATATTTTAATTTAATAATATTTATATTAGGTATTTATATAAAAATAAATAATTAAATAGGGTTAATTTACTTAATATACCCTATTACTATATAATATATTTTATAAGATATAATATATTTTTTAACTTAATATTAATATTTAATAACTAGCCTTATTTTAATATAAATTAGCATATAATTTTAATATTTTATTAGTAAAGCTAGGATTAATTTATACGCTATATAGTAAATAATTACATTTATATACATATATTTTTAAGGTATTATTTATTTATAGGAACGTATATATATAAATATATAGTATTTATATTTAGGTAGCGATATATTAAATTTTTAATATATTAGTATTATATATTAATACTTATATTTATAATATATTATAATATATTTCTTTTTTAATATAAATATTTAATTTAAATTTTTTTAATTAGGAATTTATAATTTTTAAATATATATTAAGAAAGCCTTTACTTTTATATTAAAGTTTTTTTATTAATATATATTATATTTATTTATTTATATATTCATTTATTTTCCTTTACTTATATATATATATTAACTTAATTTTTTTTAAATTTTATTATAAAATTAATCCTTTAATATTTTTACTATACCTAAACTATTTAAAACATATTTAAAAAAGTTAAATAGGTTTAAGTTTAATTTTAACTAGAATATTATTTCCTAAAAGCGAAAAATTAACCTCGTTAAGTTAAATAAAGAAAACCCTTGCTTTATTCCTAAACTAATTTATAATAATTTAGGTTTTAATTAATTTTAGATGAATAGCTTTAATTAAAATCTAATGGGATAAAGTCACTTCCCAGCTTAATTTAAATCACTTACTAAAAATCCTTTTTTTAAAAATAATAATAATAAGCCAAACTTAATAAATAATGTAAACCTTATCTAATATACATTTTAAATTTTAGTTAAAGTGAAGAAAATATATATAAGTAATATTATTAAATTAATAATTAATAACCTAAATATATAAATATATATCCTTCTTATATTTTATTAATTAAAAAAACTTATTAATAATAATTTTAACTTAAAATAAAATAGATTATCTCCTTAAATAAATATTATAAGGATAAAGTATGCTATTATTAAAAGATTAGGCTTAATCCCTCACTTATTTTAAATTATAAAGGTAAGTTTAAATTAACTATTTTCTAATATAATAATAAGCTTTAATATATCTTAATCGCTTATATAGTAATAATTAAAACTATCTTACTTTTAAAATATGCTTATAAAAATTATTAAGTAAATAAGAATATATTTTAATATTATATAGTTATATTAAACTATTTAAATAATGCTTATATTATATACCATTATAATAATAAAGATTATAAATATTCTTATAAATTAAATATGTTAAATATTTTAATTAAATATAATTTATTAAAATATTATAATTATTTTAACTTTTATAAATATAAAAAAATATATAAAGGTTATTAAGTTACTTATAACATTAACTAAAAAATAATAATAATATATTTCTAGTAAATTATCACATGATATAAGTAATATTTAAGCCTATTTATTTGTTATTATAAATAAAATTAAAGGCTTAAAATATTAGATTTATATATAAGTTATATTATACCCTTTTTATTATTTTTATATAATATATTTATAAAAATTTATCCTATAATTTTACTATTATTATTATATTTTAAAAACTAAGATATTTTATATAAAAATCGAATAGAACTAATAAAAAAATAGGATATTATACCTAAAGAAATATAAGAAGGTAAGAAGTAAAAAGGTTAAATATAGGTAAGTATATCTTATATATTTAAATATTTAAGAAATAGTTTAATGTTAAATAATATTTTAGAAAATATATTATTATTCCTTTAATTATATATTAAGTAATTAAGTATTAGTTCCGGCTTACTTATTTTATAATTTTTTATATTTTTTTATAATAGGCCTATCCTATATTAATTATAAAGGAAGTATAAGTAATTATAAACACTTTCTTATTAGATTTTTATATAAATTATTATTTATCCTAATTAATTTATTAGGTTATAAATTAATTTATATTCCTTAATGGTATTTTAGGATTAATTTAAATAGGTTATAAGTATATATTTAATTAATAATATTCTAATTTTCTTATATATTTATTATTTTATATTTTTTTAGCCTATTATCCTTTATTTATAAATAGCTTTTATAGCAAATATTATCTTTTTAAATAAAAATCTCTTTAACGAAACTTATATTTTATAATATAATTAGTAAAGATTTTTTTAATAAAAAAGTCTTATATTACTAAAGGAATATTATTTTATATTATTTAATTTCTAAGAAATAATAACTTTTAAAGATTTAAAATAATAAAGATAAAATCCTATTATCCTTAATATAGGTTAAAACTAATAAATTTATCTATTTATTTATCTATTTTATTATTTTTTAATAAGAAATAGGATATAATATATTTAATAATTATTAAAACTAAGGTTTGGTATATTGTTAATATTCAAAATAGGATAAACTTAAAATCGAAAAAATGAAGCTATTTATTTAATTTTTCCTAAGCTAGGCTAAGAAGTACTTAAAAATTAATACCTAATTTACTTTATATAGTCGTTATATTAGGTTAGTAATTACCACTTAATTAATTAAGGGGTATTTTTTTATCCTTATAAAAGGATTAAAGTAATTAGTTTATTTAAATAGGTATTACGTTTTATTTATCTTTTATTAGTTAAAGATGTTTCATATATAAGTTATAATATTATTAGGTTAAATGGGTTAAATAAAGGTTTATTACTTAATATTTACTTTTAATATTTAAAATATTTTATATTTAATAAAAGGGATATAGTTAATAAGGTTTTAAGTTAACGATATAACTATATCCTTTTATTTAATAAGGCTTTAAGGTATAAAATAAATATTATAAAATATATATATATATTTTATAATAAGCTAGGCTTATTAATTTAAATAAATCTTAACTTATTATTACTTATTAATTATAATTATCCTTAATTAGAATTTTTTAACCACCATTTTATTAAAATCTTTTGGCATATAACTTATTAATATTTTAGCTAAAGCTAATAAGGGTTATATTAAGTAAATTATTAAGGTGATAAGAATATATAAATCCTAGTTAAGTATTTATTCTTATAAGGTATTAAAGATTTCATATATATTATAAAGAAAATTTATTATACTATATTATATTAATTAATAAATTTAGCTAAGTGGTAATGAAAAAAAAAGAATAAAAAATATAATTAGAAATGTGCTTACTTTCTTATAAATATACTTAATATTAAATATATAAATTATTAATATTCTCTACGTTAACCTATACTATATAATATAAGTTTAATTAGTATTACGTAAAGGTATATTTTAAGTAATGGGATATATTTATTATAATTAAAATTAATTATAAATTAATTATATTTATTTTAAACTTATATATATATTTTATCTTTAATTATATATATTATTTTACTTATAATTATTAAAGTTTATTTAAAGGAAATATAGGTATTTTTAATAATAGATTATTATATGATTAAACGATATAGTAATAATTTTAATTCGAGATTTTATACTTTATATAATATAATAAGGCTTACCTTTAATATTAATATTTTTTTAAGGGCTAGTTACTTTAAATATATAAGCTATTAATAATTAAGCTTTTTATTACCTATCGATTTAAAATTATAAAAACTTTATTAATATAATAAAATATATATATTTATAGTTTTTATTATTAATTAATGGGTATATAAAAGTAATATTTTCCATTCTTAATAGTTAAATTTAATGATATTATTAAAGATTAAATATTATTTTTATTAAATTAAAAATATTAAAGGTTTTATATCTCTTAGCTTTTATAAAAAGGATATAAGGTTAAATAATGTTAATATAATCCATACTATATTATTATATATTATACTCTATTATTAATAATATAATTTATTATAAATATATAATACAATATAAAATATTAACATTTATATCTTTACTTTAGCAATATATATTAATAATTAAGCCATATAAAAAAAGGATAAGTTAAAAGTTAACAAGGGATTATAGTTATTTATAAAGTTATATTATAAGATATAAATAATTAATATATATATTTAATAAGGGAACTTATATAAGGAAATATAATTATTTAATATAAAGTTAAGCTATATTTTCCTTAAATTTTACTTCATTTAATTTATATATTATCTTTTAATATTATTATAATAATCTTTTTAATTAGGAATAATTTAAGGCTTTATATCATTTAATTGGTATATTATCCTTTAATATTATTATTATTAACCTATTAAATTTAAAATATTCTAGGATTAAAAAGGGGCTTTATCCTAATAATATTAAATCTTTAAATTATTTTTATTATAATATTTATATTATATTTATTATTATTATTCCTTAGAAATATTTTTTATTTATTTTACTATTTTTATTATAGCTACTATTTAGGAACTTTAACCATTTTTTACTAACTTATTTAAGGGATTTTAATTAGATTTTACAATAGTTATAATAAATATAATATAGGTAGTAGAAGAATTTGAAAAATATAATAATCTTTTAATAATTTAAGATGGCGATTAGATTTTTAAGAGATTTTAAGTAATTTAAGATATTATATCCACTTTAAACGGTATAAATATAAAACTAGGTAATATTATTAATCATTTTAATGTTATAAAAAATCGAGTTAAAGCTATATAAGTTTTTATATTTTTTTTTATAGGAATATATATTAACTATTAATTATTTTTATAATAATATACTAATTATTAATTTATTATAATAATTATAATATAATTATATACTTTAATAATTAAATTATTTTATATAATTTTTACTTTATATCTTTTAAAAATTTAATTATTAATAAGATTATTAATAAACTTAGAATAATTAAAGCAAAAGAATTTTTAAAATTACCTAATAAGAATTTTTATAATAAAAATATAATAAATAAATATTAATATTAAATTAGTTATAAAAGTAAACCATTTTTTATAATAGTTATAATTACCTATTATAAGTAACATTTCTATTAAATAAAAAAGGCTAATAATATATTATAGTTATATTAATATGTATTAAATATTTAATTAAAATCCTTATTAGGGTTAAAAAGGTTAGGATTAAATCGATTAAAGTGGTTAATATTTAATTAGTTTTAATTATTAGGTTTATAATTTTAAATAGGATAAAATATATTAATTTAATTATATATTTAGCCTTAAATTATATGATTTATTTTACTTAAATAGCTGGTAGTAAACTTATAATTTCAAATTATAAAAACTTATTTTATTAATATTTTTATAATTTTTAAAGCTATTATTAACCTTATTATTACTTTTATTAAAAGTTTTATTAATAATAATAACTTATATTATTAGATTTGAAAAATAGTAAATTATTGTTATTAATCTTATAACTCTTTTAAAAAGTTATATCTATTTATAAATAACTTTAAACCTATATTATATAAATATTTAAATTTTATATCCTTTAGAAAAGCTAATTAAGGCGATTTTGCTAATATATATTTTATTTAAATATATCCCTTTTTAAGCGTTAAAATTGATTAAAAAGGTGGGTAGTAGTTAAAAAACCTTATATTATATAAAGCCAACTTTAAAGCAATTAGTATAATAAGATAATATAATTAAAAAATATTATATAATATAAGGCTTTAGTTATTATTTAATCTTTATTTAATTTTTATACTTTATAACAAATATATTTGAATAAAACTTATATTATCGAAATTATTTTAATTAACTTTTTTAAATGATATAAATTTTAATTAGGTATATCATATATTTTTAAAATTATTTATAATTATATATAGCTTTTTAAAAAAGTTTTATTATTTTAATAATATTAAATTTTAATAATACCTTACTTTATTAAATTTAAAAAGTAATAAGCTAATATCACTAATTATATATAAGTCTTAGCTTATTATAAAGATATATAAATAACTTTGGTAATATTAGGTATATATAATTAAGATTTAAATTATTTAGAAAGATTAATTAAAATAATTTTATTAATATAAATTTTATCCTAATATACCCCCTTTTGAATATTTAAATTAATTAAGAAGGTAAATATTAGCTAAGAGTTTTATATTATATATACCTTAATTACTTAGTATAGTTATTATAATAAATTTAATTTAGTTAATTTAATTTAATCTATATATATATATATATATGGGTATGATAAAGTGGTTAAATTAAAGAATATTATATAATATAAGGCTTTTTAACTACCACTTAACTTTTTAACTAATTTAAATACTTAAAAGGGGGTATACCGGGATAAAATTTATATTAATAAAATTATTTTAATTAACTTTTTCAAAGAATATAAATCTTAATTAAATAAATTTTATATTGTTTAAGTTATTTATAATCTTATATAGCTTTTTAAAAAGGACTTAAAATATTATACAATTAATGGCAATTACCTATTACCTTTTAAATTTGGTAATATAAAATATTATTAAAATATATTATTATTAAAATAGTAATTTTTTTTAAAAAATAACTTAGGATAGGTAATAATTATTTACCACTTTCTAAATTTAATAATATAAGGTATTATTAAATTTTAATATTATTAAAATAAAACTTTAAAAGTAATTTTTATATTATTACTTATGTAATATTAGGACTTATATATAGGTAATTTATAATAAACCTATATAATATTATATTTTATAAATTATTTAATTTATTTATTTTATTTATTATTATGATTTTAAAATTAAGGGAATATCTTAAAAAGCTTATTTATTTTACCTATCCTCCTTAACTTTTTTTTTTTAAATCTTTACCTTTTCTTTTTTTAATTTTAAATCATATCCTTACTTACTAAGCTTTTATACTTTACTTTACTTATTAAAATATGGTTATTTAAAACACTTATTTTAATTTTTCCATTATAATTAATAATTTTATTAGCTTAAATAATTAAATACACTCTTTTAAAAATTTACCAAATATAATTAACATATAATTAATATTAAACCATTTTAATATCCTTAACCAATAATTATAATAAAATAATAACGCCTTAAATAAGCAAATTAATACTTTTAATTAACAATTATAATAAAATAATAATACCCTAAATAAATAGATTAACATTATAAATAGGCAGATTAATGGATTTGTTATTAATATTAAAACCTTTAATAACATTATTTAGGATTTCCAAGGTAACGTTTAAATTTTCGAAGATATTATTTAAGATTTTTAAGGTATTATTTAATAACTTAAAGATTATATCTAAGATATATAAATACATCTAAAGAAAATATAAGTCTTAACTATTTATATCTTTATATTTTAATATTAAATAAATATTTATTTATTTATTATAAAGATATTAATAATAATACATATAAATTAAACACCATTATTACTAATAAAAACTTTATCTTAACCTTATTAAAAACAATAAATAGTAAAATTCCTTTAGAATTATATTATTTATTAATAATATTAATCTTTAAAAACTTTACTAATAAAATCTTATTTAAAGATTTACTTATTAATATATTTATAAATATTAGTTAATTAATTAAATAACATTTTAAATAATTATTAATTAAAAAAAGGTAGTAATAAACAAAAGATTATAAAAGTAAATAAATTATTACTTTTTTTAAATACCGCTTATATAGCTAATATAATATAATAATATATATATATATTATAAGGCTTTTTTTTAATATATAATAAAATAATATTTATTAGGGATAATAAGCCTAAGAAATTAACAAGATTTTTATACATAATTAGCTTTTATAAATAAGTTTACTTATATTTAATATACTTTTTTAATTAATTTAATAATTATATTTATTTTAATATATATATTCCTTTAACTTTTTATATAGTTATTATCATTAATATACGCTCTTTTTATTTAAGCTTTAAATAGCTTTACTTTAGTCATTTAGCCTTATAAACTTTATAAATATAAGATAAAAATTAATAAATAAGGAAAGGAAATATAAGGATATATTAATTTTTCATTACTTATAAAGCTTAACCTTAATTTAACGAAAGCTTAATAAAGGCTTAATAAAAGCTTAACAAATATTTAACAAAGATTTACTAAAGCTAATTATATAGGTATAATTTAGGGAATAGTTTACGCTAATAGTTATATAAATTTAAATATCGAAAAACTAATATAAAAATATAAAATAAAAAAGAAAAGTTAGCTATTTATAATTTATATAAAGAAAATTAAGAATAAAACTTTAGTAAAAGTAATAATTTAATAAGATTAAAGCTAATATTAAATTAACATTTAGCTATAGTTAGAAGTAATCCCTTATTATTATAAGTAAATAAATTAAAAGGTTAAAAAGTAATAAAGCAAAAAAATAGATATTAAATTATAATTAATATACTTAAAATATCCTAAAAATATAAGGATTATTAAGCCATTATTAAACTTATATTAAGTAATTATTAAATTTTTACTAAATCTTCGTTAATTTATTTTATAAAGATTATAATATATATTTATTTTTTTATAAATCTTAACATTTAAATAAAGATTCTTTAAAATATTTCAATTAGTTTTTAATATTTTATATATAATAAGTTAATAACTAATATACTAATAATATATATATAACATATTAAATATTTATATTATTATAATAAACTTAGATAAGAAATAAGCTAAGAGTAAATATTATGTTTAAATTAACCGCTATTTAAATGATATTAATAATAATAACACTTAGTAATTACTTTAATTTAATATATGAAAGATAATAATAAGATAAGTATTTGAAATATATTCTTTTAATTTATTTAGTTTATATAAAATATGACTTTATATTAAAATATATAAAATACCTTTTTATTAATAAAATAGATTATTTTTAGAAGGTAATTAACGAAAGATTACCTTTTATAATAACTTATAAGGTTAATATTAAACTATCACTTAATAATAATTAAATAGCAATATTAATATCCTTTAAATTAATGATTAAATATTTTAAACTTATAATTTAATTTAAAGAGAAAAAAGCATTTTAAATAATATTAGCCTTAATTACATTTAAAAGTTTAATTTTAATAATAAATAAATAATATGTATTAAGAAATATAAATTTTAATAAGATATTATATTTTGAAAATAATAATATAACTAAAGATAGTTAACTTTATTAGATAATATATTATTATAAATCTTTTTAACCTATATTAAATAATAGTTAAATATAAGGTTAACATTAGCTTAATATATATTAAAAATATATATTAAAGATAAACTAAAGAAGTATAAGATTAAATTAATAATTAATATACTTTAAATATAGAAAAATAATTTTAATTAAATAACTATTATAAGGTAGCTTACAAAGGTAAAATATTTATAAAAAGCCTAAGTTAATCGTTAATAAAAAGATTTAAGCCTTGATTATAATCCTAAAAATCTATATAATATTAAAGCCTTAAATTTAACTAAGGCTTTAATAATATTATTAAGAAGTAATAATTAACCTTTAAAAAGCTTTTTTAATAACCTTATTTTATCCCTTTAGCATACCTTTTTTAACAAAGGCTTAATAAGGGCTTAACTTAGGCCTATCTTTACTTTTATACCATTTTTACTTTAACTTATTTCTAATAAATTTAATAACTACCTTTTTATTTTAGAAAAAAGGCTTAAACTATATTATTTAAAAATAATATTATTATTACATAACAAGATTATATATAAGCTTTATAAGCTAAATGAAATAGATTATTAATAATAAAAGAAAGGAAAAAATAGAATTAACTTAAATAAAAGCTTTAATAATTAAGAACTAAACTTAAAAATATAAATAAAGATTTAAATAAATAAATTTTTATTATATATTAAGCTATTATTAAACTAATATTAAGATATTATATATTTTTAATAATTTCCTAACTTTTTAACCTTATTAAAAGATTAAAATAAACTAATATAGCTAACATTAATATATATTTACTTTAGTTTTAATAATTATTCGATATTAAAGGAAAAAAAAATAATATATTTATTCCTTCTTAATTCACGAGATTATTAAACATTCCTTCCTTTTAAATTATATCTCCGTTTTAACTATAATAGCGACTTTTTTTTCTTAAGAACTAGTTGCTTTATGTTATTTTAGCTCCTTTTATTTTATGCTTGCTAATAAGTTTTATATAGAATAAAGATTAGAGAAGGGTATAAAATATTTTTAAAATTATTTAGATTAAGAAAAGGTTAAGTAATAATTAAAGGATTAAAATTACTATTAGATTTAATATTTTCTAATAACTCCTTAATTTTATTATTTACGTTAGTAGTTTTAAAGTTATTATTATTACTAAAATTCTTATTAATTCCTTAATTAATCTTATTTTTACTTAAATTACTATAACCTTTAAAAACCTTATTAATTATTTTTTAATTAATCTTATTTTTACTTAAATTACTATAACCTTTAAAAACCTTATTAATTATTTTTTAATTAATCTTATCTTTATATTCCTTATTAATAACTTTATAATTAGCCTTTCTTTTAAAAATTTTATTATATATCCTAATAAATTTTTTAACTATAGCTTTAACTTATTTACCGGTAAGATTAATATAAGATTTAATTAATATTTTAATAGAAAAATTGATTAATATATCTAAGACAAATATTAACGGCAATAACTTTTTAAAGTATAATATAAATTTTTTAATATTTAACCTTAACTTAATAAGGGTTAAATTAGAATAAAATATATTAAGAAAATTTATCTTAATTAGAAACTAAAATTTAATAAATGGTTTAAATAAAAGTATTTAAATATTATAAAAATTAACAATCTTTTTAATATATATGGCTATTAGAGGATTAAAGAAATAGGATATATTAATAATAGTAAATAAGCTTATATTTAATATTAGTTAAGGCTTTATAAAACTAATATTTAATATTAGTTAATATATTATTAAAAGGAATATAATTTATAATTTACACGTTAAATAGTAGGAATTTAGCTTTAACTTTAATTCTTATAAATTTATATTATTATCGTTAAATTTACTATTTTAGATAACTATTAAAGCTACACGTTATAACCGTTATTTCATAATAATTTTAAAGCTTTTAATACCTTTAAAAAGTTAATAAAGTTAAATATATATAATGTAATAATTTAATATATTTTATAATAAAAAGATAAGCCTTATATAGCTATAAACTTAGGATTTTCACGCTTATAAAAGAATTAACCTCGGCTTAATATACATTTAATAAATATTATACTTACGTAATAGCCTTTAATTAATTTATAATAAAACCAATTTTAAAAAGAGATAAATATTATAATTTATAATTAATATAATTTAATAATAGGATATATTACCAAATATTATTTTACCTAAGTTTATAAATAAATATTATATCTTACTATTTTTTCGTTAAAACAAATTTATAAAAAATATTATAACATTAATTTAACTTATATTTAATATAGGATAAGTATAAAAATATATAAATTTCTTATAACATTTTTAATTACTAATATTATTATTAGCTATAAGGATTTGATTATAATATAATTATTATAATATTTAAAATATATTTAACTTAAATAGATTTATATATATTAGCTTTAATATAAAAATCCCATTAATACCGTTAAAATTAAATATATTAGCTTAGGAATATTAGGCTTATTATAAACTTATACTAGCACTATTTTAAAAGATAATCCCATATATAATACCTAACTTAAGGACATTTTTTATTATATAATTATATAATAAGCATTAGCCACCATTTAATATTAATTAAATAATAAAAACTTATACCCTATTATTATATTTAAAAATTATTATATGCTAATTTAAAAATATTATTATATTTAATAATAATTAAATATAAGTTAAACTAATATACCTATATATTAGCATTTATTACAATTATCACACTAAATAAGCCTTTTTTAGCATTAATATAATCTTATTACCTTAAATAAATAATTAATACTAATCTTACTTTAGCTTAATATTTATTTTATTAAATAATACCCATTTTATTATGTTTTAATTAGGTATAAAACTTATAATATATTAACAAATCTTTTATATCGTTAATTGTTATTTAATAATAACTTAATAATAATATTAATACCATGGAAATAATTAAATTTTAAATATAAATTCACTATATTTAATATCTTAAATAAAGCTTAATAATTAATTAATAAAGATTAAATATATTTTTAATATAAACTATTAACTTATTAAAAGCTATAACCATTGTTTTAATTAAAAAAATAACTTTTAAGCAAAAATTATTAAGTAAATAAAATCTTTAATAGGAATATTAATTAAAATATATATTAAATATAATAATAATAGCTTAATTTTAATCTTTTTAATATTATTAATAATATTATTATTATTAAAGATTAAATTTTCATTATATATAAGCTATTACGTTAATTTAAATTACCGTTAAATTGCCATTAAATTACCGTTAAACCATTATTAAATTACCGTTAAACCTTTGCTAATAGTAATTAAATTTACACTTTACCTTATCCTTATTTTTTTATATTAACTAATAATGATTTTTTATTTAAATATACTTATATTTAAATCTATTATTATATTTAAATATAATATAAAGTTTATTTTAATTATATATACTTATATTAATATTTATCGGCTTTTAAACGGTAATAATGCTTAAGATATTATCGCTATAACGATTTTTTAATAACTAATCACGTGATAAAGTGGTGGATTTAAGCCTTTTAAGTGGCTTAATTAAAAACCTTAGTTTTTAATTAAGTTATTTAAAAGGCTTAAATCTATTACCTTATCACGTGACTAATTACTAAAAAATAATTATAGCAATAATATTTTAAATATTATTACCATTTAAAAGCTAATAAATATTAATATAAGTATATATTATTAAAATAAACTTTATATTATATTTAAATATAATAATAAATTTAAATATAAATATATTTAAATAAAAAATTATTATTAATTAATAT
>KZ111321.1:0-16340 GCA_002120335.1 Hypoxylon sp. EC38
AATATAATAAAATTTTTTAATTATAATTTACTTTTTTAATTAATTTTAATATTTAAAAAAATATATTAAAATAAAACTTATATTATTAAAATTGCTTTAATTAATTATTTTAAAAAATATAAAATTTAAATATATATATAATATATTTTTAAAGTTATTTATAAATATATATAGCTTTTTAAAAAAGCTATATGATTAATTATTATTATCTTTTTATTTATTTGTAATAAGTATAGGGTATTTAATAAATATTGCGTAAAATATTATATAATTTACCTTTATTTTAAGCGAAATAATTACTAAAGCTAATTATTAATAAAGTAATTATGGAATTGTAATTAATAAATATTTAATTAAATTATTCCTATACTTATAAGTTAAATTTATTATATTATAAGATTATATTAAAGTTTATTTTCATTTTATAAGTGGTAATTTAATTAGTAAATTAAGCTTAAATAATTTATATTTTAGGGTTTTTAGGTAATATTAATTATTAACCTTATTATTAAGCTTTATAAAGTATTAATTAATTCTTTTATAATTATTTAAATATATATTAAATTATATATTTTTTTAACTATTTTATATTATATAATTAATAATTATGGTAATATTAAAATAATATGTATTTCCTATACCACTTTTTATTAATTAAAAATATAAACTATTCTTTTAATATTTTAATGTGTATTATTTAAATTATCTTAGTTTTAAATTATTATTAAGTTTTTATACTTTTAATAATAACGGTATAAATTATATTATAGTATATTATATTTATTATATTATAGCTAGGAATATATAGGTTAAGAATAAAGAAAGGAAATTAGTTTAAAAAAATAGATATTTTTTTATTAAAATTATTTTAAGTAATATGTATTATAATCCTTAAGGATAATATCTTATAAATAAAGTAATATTTTTTTCATATTCCTAATTATTAAAATAATAAATACTTATATTAAATTATTTTATTAATTTTTATATTATTAATTATTTTATATATAAAATTATATTTTATTATCTTAAATTTTAATTAATGAATATTTTTAATAATAATATTATTACCTTAATAATCTTTACTATAATATAATAAGAATAATAATAATAATAATAATAAAGATAATAATAGTAATAAAAATAAAAATAATAAAAAAACCAATAATATAAATATAAATAAGGATATAAATAAAAATAATACTTAAATTAAGGGGAAAGGTTAAGAAGAAAATATAGTTAAAAATAATATTAAAGATTAAGATAAAAAAGATAAAAAAGTTAAAATTAATAATTAATATAAGCTTAAAAATCCTTTAAGTAAGGATTTAAATAATCTTTTTATTTAAAATAAACCTTCTATTATTATAATATTTAATAAGCTTTATTATATTATTAAAACTTATATTAGGATTAACCTTACCTATATTATCCCTATAATATATAAAAAATAATTTATGGTTAATTATATATGTGAATATGCCTTAACTAATGTAATATATAATAACCCTTTAAATAATATTTTTAATTTGGTATTTTTTAATATAAAGTTCTACCATTTCTTTAATTATAATAATATAATTATAATTTTAAAATTTAATATTTTTATATGCTATAAAACTTATAAAACTTATTTAATATTTACTTATATATTTCAATTATTTAGTAAATTAATAGATATAAATTTTAAAATAATTATTTCTTATTATAATTTCTTATATT
Source organism: Hypoxylon sp. EC38 (assembly GCA_002120335.1). NCBI lineage: Eukaryota > Fungi > Ascomycota > Sordariomycetes > Xylariales > Hypoxylaceae > Hypoxylon > Hypoxylon sp. EC38. The sequence continues at coordinate 1,723 of KZ111321.1, forward strand.
TTCTTATACTAAAGATTCTTATTTAATATTTATTTATTTATTTTATTTAATTTCTTTTTAATAATATTATTATATTAATATTTAATAATAAGAATGTAAATGATATTAATTTTTAGCTTTAGCTTATTTAAAATAATTTTAATAATAATCTTAAAAATATTAAAAGATTTTGTAAAAAAATATTCCCTAAACTGTAATTTAAGATTTATAATAAATTTAGTAATAAAAATATTATAATTAATATGTTATTAAAAAAAGATAATTATAATGTTTTATTTATAAGTATCTTTAAGCCTACATTTTATAATATGTTTTTTAAAAATATATATAATTATTATAATTTTAATATTAATCTTAATAAGTTATTAATTAATAAACTAAAATAATAGATTTAATTTTTTAATTATAATAAAAGTAATAATTATTATAAATCCATATTATTATAACCTAAAAAATATATTAATATAAATGGTAAATTAATAATAAATTTATCTTCTATATCCTTATCATTTAAAAATATAAAGAATTAAAAAAAATATAAAAATAAAAATAAAAATAAGTATAAAGTTAAAAGAATAGGGATTAAAGATATAAATAATAAAGACAATATAACCACTTATATTTAAAATAAAAATAATCTTTAAAAATAAGATTAAATATAGTAAAATTAAATAGTAAAACTAATTATAAATTTATAAAATACTTTATTTTATATAATAATAAATTATAATAAATTATTAATATATAAATTAAGTTATATATTATTATTATCTTTAAATAACTTCCTTTATTTTTCATATAAAATTAATATATCCTTATCACTTATTTCCTTTAATATATTAAATTTATTTATTATTTTTAAATATTAATATATATATTTTTTTAAAGCTACCATTTTTTTTTATATATTTAATAAATAATAAAATTATATATTAAAGTTTATTATAAGTTAAATAAACCTTATTCTAAAATTTATTAATAACTTTTTTAAAGTTAATTTTAACCTTTAAAAATATTCCAATTACCTTATTAATTATTTTATTTTAAATTAACTTCTAAAACTATTTAATATAAATATTTAAATCAAAATGATTTAATTTATTATAATAAAAGATATTAAAGAAATATAGATATTTATTAAATTAATGGTTAATTATTATTATTTCTAAAAAAGGTAGTAAAAGGAAAGGATATTTAGTTTAAGTTAAAATTTAAAACTATTATTTAAATAAAAAGCCAAAAAATGCAATAATAATATATTTTATAAGTAAGAAATTATATTACTAAATTAGTAATTAATTTAATAATTAATTAATATATTAAGCTTTTATAATAATATATATATTAAAATTATAAGGATATGGTAATATATATTAGCATTAAGAAATTATAAAAATATAATTAATAATAAATATAATAAGGAAATAAAATGATAATATTAATAAAATAAAGTGGTATATAGTTATTTTATTAAAAAATTATATAAATGATTTTAAAACATAAAAATAAATAATAAAATTAGAAAATAAAGATTATATATGATATATTAATTTATTATAAAGGTAATAAAAATATATTTTTTTATTTAAATTAATTATAAAGTATTATATTTATTATAAAGGATATAAAGGATAATATTTATAGGAAGTTATTTATATAAGACAAATAAATAAAGGGATAATAATATTAGTATAATTGGTAATAATAGTTTATTACTTTTTAAATATAATAATATAAGGTATTAAATTAAAAATGGAAATAGTTTTTAATCTATATATATTATATATAAATATATATAATTATTATTTTTTATAATTATTTATTATCCCTTTAAAAAAATCTTTTTAAATTTATTATATATATTTTCTAAAGTATGTTTTTTATTATATTATATTTCTTTAAATTAATAATTACTAAATTAGGGTATATATAAATATTTTAATATATTATAATTTTATTAAATAATATTTTACTACTTTTATTAAATTAAATTAAATTATTTTATTTATATTATTAAAATATCCTTAAAATGTAAAATATAATATTTTAATTATTTTTTTTAAACTTAAATTATTTTAATACTAATATCCTTAAATATTTACTTATTTATTACCCCAAACTTTTTAATTATAATATAATATTATTATTTATTTATATAATTTAAAATAAAGATATTTATTATAACTTTATTTATTACTTATATTATATTATAACTAAAAATTATTAAATTAATAATAAGATTAATATATTATAATAATAAATATAAAATAAATTATTAAATAATAATAATAATAATAATTTTTAACTTAAACTTAAATTTAAACTAATATAATATAATAATATTAAACTAATTTATTATAAATCTTAAATTTAATAAATAAATATTATATATAACTTATACCTTTTCTATTTAATTAAATTAAAGAATTTTTTAAATATCCCTTAAGCTTATTTTTCAAATATTCCTTAAACTTATTTTATTATATAAGCTTAATAAAATAATTTTTTAAATAATTTTTTAAATATTATAATATCCTAAATATACTTATTTTTATTTACTTCTTTAAATTTAAATAGGATAATAATAATCTTAAAATATAACTTTATAATATATTATAATTATTTATATTTTTATATATTTAAAATGGTTTTTTAAAAATTTAAGATTAAATATAAATTAATATACTTTATTGTCACAGTTCCAAGATGCCAAGTCACGTGCAAAGCACGTGACCCAGTGGGCAGCTTCATATATATTTAAAGCATATCGCTAATTAGGAGCAAAGCTTTTTCTTTTTTAATAATTTAAACCATTTAATTAATTAAAAGATCCGACATTATAATAACTATATAACAATTATAAGCCTAAATTACGCTTAGCGCCAATACTTTAAGTAATTTCCTATATATAAATTTATTTTAAAATTTTAAACCTTTTTTTTATAAAAAAAGTTAATTATTTAATTAACTTTTAAAGTAACCCACACTTTAACTTAATTAATTATAAAAACTTTAAACAAATTATCCAAATATATTAAATATTTAGGTACATATAACTTTATAATTTAATATTGTTATTTAATTTAATTTTTAAAAAAGCATAAGGTTTAATGATATATTAACCTTAAGTAATTTAATAAGCTAATTAATCTCATAAAGCCAACTTAAACTTTAATAGTTAAGAAAAAGAATTAAAGGTATATTAATAAATACGTTAAAGATTTAACTAATTAAAACTAACTAATAATAAAAGCAAAGGAAATAAAGAAAAAAAATCACAATTTTTTATAAGCTTTTACCGTAACAACTATACTACATAATTTATCAATTATATAATCGCTTAAAATTTTATTAAATAAAATAGCTAATAGCTTAATAACTACTTTACCTTAACTAATATTAAATGCCACATTAAGTAATATACTTAATATATTAGAAATTTCTTTACTAATTAAACTATTTAAGCCTTTTAAACTTAATAAGTTATAAGCTTTATATAAAGTTACTTTGGTAAATTATAAAAGCTATAAAAAGGAGTATATGGTAATTAAAAAGCATTATGTAATCATTTTAGCTTAAGTTAGGAAAATTGTTAATGTAAGAATTATAAATGTTATACTATTTAAATTAGAACATTAAGGATAATATAACTTAAAAGTTATGATTAAAATACTTAAAAACAACCTAGCTCTTTTATATATAAACATACTTATTTAAGTATAAAAGAAATACCATGAAATACTTACTAAGGCAAAAATACCAAGCACTTTATCCCTTATTTAAACTTTAAAATTCACTTAAACATTTAAAGATATAAAAGCTTATTACCTTTTAAATATAAAAGAGCTATTAACTATTAAAACATTTTTAAAAGTAATGAGAGTATATTTTAATCTAATATAGGTTAATATTTAACTCTAATTAATAATTTAAATTAATTAATTAAAACAATTAATATTCACTTTAAATTAATAAATTTTAATATAAAGTGAATGGTTATATTTTTAAAATGTTAACATTAAGAAAAAGGGGATTAAAGTATAATTTATTATAATTTAAAGAAGTAAAATAAATATAAGGTTTAATAAAGCCATTAGTAAAAACGTTAAAAACAATAAACCATAGGTTAAAAATAAATACCTATGCTTAAAAAGTAATTAAACATATAAATAACTTTTAAAGAAATGTGCTTATCTTTAATACGTAATAACTTTTAAGATAAATTACTTAATTAAATTGTTAAATGTTAAGCGTTATAAGGAAATTCGAGCAGTTTATTAAACCCTTACTTAAAAATAACTTAGGGTAAAAATTAGTGCTTATAAGTGAAAAGTAAAACTAATTAATAAGAATAAAGCTAGCTATTAAAAGGGTAAAGATTTGAAAGAAGAAAATTAGTTAGAAAATATAGTTATAATATTAATTAACTTATATTTATTTTAAAAAAGCTAAGAGCTTATAAAGCAAACCATTAAAAACTATATAGCTTTAAGGGTTTTTACTACTTTTAAAATTAAAAAATATCCACTTTTAAAAAGTACTATAATAGATAATTATGGATTAATTAACCTAATTAATAATAAAAAACTCCTAATCCTTAAATCATTTAAACCCATAAATACATATAATATAGTTTAAATAAAAATTATAAGCTTCCCAATTACTAATATAAGAAAATAAATAATTCTTAAATATTTTATAAGTAAATTAAGGCCTAATATACACAATTTAACACTAATAAATATAATAGTAATAAAAGGATTTTATGTAAATATTATCTTAAAGATTAAGTTATACATAATAAGTATTTAATATAATAGTTAAAATTACACTTTACATTTTAAGAAACTAAAAAAAAGTAATGTAATAAAGTAACTTATATGTAAACATAACCTAATTTTCTTTAAATATAAGCCTTTTTTTATTTACTTATTTATCCTATTAACTTTACTAATAATTATCCCATATAATATACTTATAAGTATAACAAATATAATAAACATTTTAAAGATTAATAAGAAATGTATAATTCATTAACCTAGTAAGGATTTATTAAAGCTATAAAATAATTTAAAAAACTTTTAACATAAATACTTTAAGTATTTAAGGCTAAAAACTTTTTAAGCTTTAGTTTATAAAGCTTAAAATATAAAAATTAATAAAACCTTTAAAGTTAAGTATAAGTATTACACTATAATATATACTTGTTAAATTATAAGTAAGAAACCCTTTAAAAAACGTTTAATTAAATCATTTTAAAAGATAATTTAAAACTTATTCTTTTATAAAAAGGGTTATAAAAGATTACGTATATTACTTATAATTAAAGATAAATATAATAAAATGCTTTTTATATTTCCTTTTATAAATAAAAGCTAGGTAATAGTAACCACCTAGCTTTAACTATTTAAAAGCTAGGTATAAAGATAATTTAAACTTAACATATATAAAATATGTAACAATAATAAGCATGTAATATTTTCTTATTAGGGATTAATAAGATTTAAGCGTTAAGCAAAATAGGAAAGAATTAACTTAAAAGTTCTATTAAGCCATATATATAAACTTATTAAAGGTATAAAATAAATAAGGTAAGAAATAATTAACCAAGTATTTAAAATATAATTTAAAGCTAAATTGTTAGTTAATCTTTAACTTAAAATCACTTAAATAATAGCCTAGTTAATTAATAAAAGCTTAAGCTTTATCTATTATATACACTTACCGGTTAAAATGCTTAATAATTAGTTTAAATAATATTTTAAATTTTATATCCTAGAAATTTTTAAGGCATTAACGAGTAACTTATAACTTAATTAAAGTAATATTTACACATATAAGTACAAAGCTTACCTATTAAAGGAAAAGAAAAAATATAATATAAATAAAAGAATATTTAAAATAATAAGAAAAATTCATGTAAAGTATTTAATAAAATACCAAGCTTTTAATTTATACCATATATAAATCCTTAAAGAAAAGAAAATAATTATTATATAAGATATATAATTTAATAAAGAAATATTTTATATCTTAAAAGCTAAACGCTTAATGCTTAACTTAAAAGTATTAGAAATTAACGAAGTTAATAAACTAAAGGAGTAATTAACAAAGGAAGGAATATTTTAAATATTAAACCTATAAGAAAAAGAATTACTAAGTTATTAAGATATAAAGTAAATTATTAAGCTAGGAAATATAAATATTAAAGAGTAGTTAAATGGCTAATTAAAAGCTTTAAAATTAGAAAAAAATGCATTTACAAACCTAAATTTAAAACCGAGTAAATAACCTACTAAAAGAAAGCTTAATATATAAGTAGGTAACTAACTCTTTAAACTTTTAACCCTTAAAAAAACCTTAGAACTAGGAATGAAAAAGGGTAGTGTTTTATTAAACATTAGGTAATTACTTTAAGGGATTATAAATCTTATAGGAGAAATTTTTTTAAAATAAAAGTACTTAATTAATACTTAAACTTAATAAGTAATGGGAAAAATGTTAATAAAAATAAAGAAGGTAATATATTAATATTATAATTATAGTATAAAAGAGGTTACTTAAAAGGGTTAAAAGCTTAATTATATATTATAATAACACCTATTAAGCTTTAATAAAAAAGTAGGAGATTTAAAGGTTAAAAATTTAAAGAAAAAGATTTAAATAATTTAGCTTTTATAACCTTAATTTATAAAAATAGGGAGGAGATTTTCCTACTTATTAAATTAAAGTAGTTTAATTTTTTAAAAACCTTTTTACTTAATTAGTAAGAAGTAATTCACTAAGGAAATTAAAAATATTAAATATTATATATAATAATCTTTATAATAATATATTAAAAAAGCATTAAATAAATTAATATAGCCTTAAGCAAATCAAAGATTTATTAGGATAAGCTTTTATAATCACTATTAAAAGAATATAAAGACTTAATAAGCCATTTATTTGGTAAGTAATTTAAAAAAAATATACGGGAAGAAATTTAAATATTTAATAAAAACGATATATAACATATTATAAAATATAATAAAGTAAAAAATATTTCGCTCCCTTTAAAGTAAGTGTTTATATATAAATTTAATGAGAATAGGTATTTAAAAAAGTGTAAATCTTAGCTTATTATATAAGATAATCTTTAATACCTAATACTTTAAAACATATATGTTATTATACTTATAGTAAAATCGTTTTAAATAATAATAGCATTAGTTATAAAGCTTAATTTAAATATATAACAATTTAATATTAAAAATATATTTATAAATATTCTTTAAAAAAGTAAGGAACTAATCGCTATATAATTCCTTAAAGGTTATAAAGATAGGGATAAAAAATATATTAAGCTTTTAAAAGCTTTATATAAGCTACATAACTTCCCCTTATTATAATATAAGGAAATAAAAAGCACTTTAAAGCTTAAAAGGCTTATTACATTAATGAAAAAACCATGCCTTTTTTATATAACTAATAGGAAGGTATACATACTAATATACATAAATAATATACTAATAATAAATACTTTTAAGCATGTAACTAAGGTATAAAAAGTAATTAATCGCTTAAAAAGCTTATATAAAATAAAGGATTAAAAATTAATTAATTGGTATTTTAAAATTAAAATAATTAAAGATAAGGAATAATAAATCATTTCCCTACTTTATAATAGTTATATTAAAAAAATTGCAGCTAAGTTTTAATTAAATAATAATAGTTAAATCTTATTAACTTTTTTACCATTTAAATTATTTTCCAAATATAAGGAAAAAGCCACTAAGGCAAAGGTTAAGGCTTTTTAAAAGCACATAAGATTAATTTTATATATTACAATAATAATTAAACCTAACATTATATTCGTAACTACATAACTTTCCTATTATTTAATTAATTTAAAACTTAAGCATATAATAATAGCTAACCAAATAATTAAATATTTATATATAACACATACCTTATATATTAAATATAAAGATAAAAATATTAAAGTATAAGCCTTACTTATATTAAACAATATATCGTTTATAAATAATATAAAAAACAAATAATTATCTCATAAATAAATTATAAGTTTATATAATAATCCAATTGTTTAGAAAGCTACTTATTTACTAATAATATTAACTTTTATAATAAAAGTTAAACTATTTAATATTTTAAATATAGTAAAAAAAGTAATAGCTTTATAATATTTATTTAAAGATATATAAATTAACCTAAGGTATATATAACAAATCCATAATAATAATTAATAAATGATTAAATTAATCGTTAAAAAAAAGGAATAAATTAATATTAAGCTTTATTATATAAATATATAAAATATATAGTTATAATAAAAACATACTTTTAAAACCTTTAAGGTATTTTATTTACTAATTAATTAAATACTAATAAATAGGTTAATAAAAAATTTATTAAAACAAAGATTTAAACATTTTTAAACGTTATTTAACTTATAAAATATATAAGATTTATTAATTAATAATTAAAAAGCTTATATAAGTAACCTATTAATATTATTAATTACTTTATATTAATAAGTAAATAAGTATAATGCTTTAACGCAATGCCTTTAAAGCTTAAATAATTCCCTAAATCACTTCCTTATAAAATTCACCGCTTATTTTACCCATTTTTTTATTATCTTTATTATTTTCTTAATGCTTAAATTAAAAATTAAGTATAAAGGGATTAGCTTTATTTATATCCATAAACTTAATCTTATCTTTATTATTTAATAGCTTATATTTTAAAAGAATAAATAGGGTATGTTATAAAATATAAATTACTTATATATATTAGTTAGCATAAGAAAAGAAAGTAAATAAAAGATTTTATAAAAAACTTACTAACATATTTTAAGTAACATTGCCAGTTAGGGATGCTTTTTATAAGTAATAAGCTATTAATCGAATAATTAAGTTATTAAGTTTATATATAAAATATAAATTAGCAAAAATAACATTATTATAACAAAATAAATAACTTATAATTTTTAGTAAAAGTGTTTATTAAAGTATAGCTAACATTAAACACCTTACCCTATTAAAGTATTATTATATAAAGCTTAAAGATAATTAATAAGCATATTTCTTATATAACTTAAGTAAAATATGTAATAAAACGCTTTAATAGGAAGATAAGTACTTTTTTAAGTAAAGGAAATAATTATAAGCATTAATAATAAATTAGGAATAAAGATTGGCATTTATATATTATTATTAATTGATAAAATATTAATTAATATATTAGATGTTTTAAAAGCTTTAAAACTAGTAATAAAGCGCTTTTACTTATATTAAATAAAAGGTATTATAGGTTTATTAACTCTTTTAAAAATAAAGCTATTAATATTAACCTAAGAATTATCACTTATTAATAACAATTGGTAAGCTCTTTTTATATTATTAAATTAAATAGCCCACACTTTTTTTAAATTATTATGGTATATAATGCGTAAAGTAGTTTTAAATTGCTTAAGTATTTTGGTTTTTTTCTTAGTAAGTGTTATTATAATTAAAATATTTGTCAATTACTTAAATATAATTAAAATTAAAAAGAACAATTAGTAAAATTTGCCAAAATATAATTTAAATTTAACTTAAACTTAAGAAGTAATTAATTAGGAAAAGAATAACTTATTACTTTACTAAAAAAGTTTTATATAAAAAAGAAAAAATAATAATACTTTAACGTAAAAGGGACTTTATTATATAAGTATAAAAGTAGTTAAGTTAATAAAAGATTATTTTAATATTATAAAGGTTATTATAAAATTATTAAAAAGCTATTTAAGGATTAAATTAACTTAGTAATTTATAAGATAAAAATATAAAGTATTATAATAACTACTTAAAAATTATAAGTTATACAATAATTATTTTCTAACTTAGTTTTAAATATTAAAATAATTAAAATACATAAAAAAAGTAACTTATTTAACACTTAGCTCTTTAAATATCCACTTAAACATTACTTATTAACATTATAATCGAGGATTTATTAACTATTCCCATTGTAAAACTTTTACCAGCTTTACCATTTTTGTTATTATCTTATATACAATGTTGTTTAATTAGTTGGGACGAATTATTAAGGAAGGAAACATCCTAGTTATTATCATTTAAATCCGATTTAAACTTAAAAAATAACTTAAAGTTTAAAAGTAAACTTTTAATAAATATTTAAACAATTATATAAAACACTTACATCTTTTTAAACTTTACTTAATATTAAAAAACCTAATAAAAAATATATAAAAAAACCTATATAAAGCTTAGTAAAAGTCACCCCTTATAAAACTAAGCGTTATAAACAATAGCACACGCGATTAATAATATAACCATTAAAATTAAGTTATTAGAATTAAGCTTTTAAAAAAATAAAAGTAAACTTATACTTTATAATAATTATAACCACTGGTATATTTAAAATAATACTTACTATTTAAACTAATTAAGTCTTTATAATATTAATTAAGCTTTTTAGTTAATATATTTCTTATATAAGCTAAATAAAAATTATAATAATAAATTTTTAATGGCTTAGGCTTAGGAATATATTCATTAATAATTAATACATTTTAAGCTAAAGTAAATAACAAAGCGGCTTAAGCTATAACCTTACCCTTATTTTTACCTTTATAACTAATTAAAAAACTCCTTAAAAATAACTAAGCGAGAGTAATTAACAAAGTAAAAGTTATAAAAGGTGTAAAAGTAAAGGTGGGAGTAAAAGGATTAATAAGTTATATTAAAAATATATTAATTTTACCAGCTATAAAAGATAAAGTACTAGAAAAATTAACCTTTTCCTTAACCTTAATTAATGGCTTAGGAATAACTAGGCTAGCAATGGTATACTTAGTATTAGGATTAAAATTAAAATTGTTAAAAATTTTAATCACATCGTATTAAAAAAAATTATTAACTTAAGAAGGCATTTTAATAATAAGGGTAATTAGTTAATTATTAATAAAAATAATTAGCTAATTTAAAATAATTGGATTAGCCTTAATAATAATAAAAGCAATTAATTAATCTTAAATAAATAAATTATTTACAATTTTTAATGTAATTATTATATACTTTATATAAGTTATTTAAGCCTTAATTAAATAAGCTACTTAATAAAAGCTATAATATTTTTTACTTATATTAAATTAAAAAAGGGAGCTATTGTAAAAACGATTAAAAGTGAAGTTATTTATAAATAACTTAAAAGATAAAATTAAGGAAAAGAATTAAAAAAGCTTATATAAGGGTAAAGCTACTTATAAATAAATAAATAAACTTAGTACTAGCTATTTTAAAAGCTTTAAAGTAAATAAAGCTATTTATACACGTTTAAAAAATCGCTACTAAATTAGCTATAATATTTTAAGCTTTTATATAAGACTTTTTAAGCCATTTAATTGGTTTACTTATTAAAAACTAAAGAACGTTATATTAATTTTACTTAATAAAAGGAGGGTTAAAATGCATTTTTATTAGCTTATTTCTTTTATTTAAAGCTTAATACGCGTAAAATATAACATGTTAAAAAAGGCTAAAATGAAACGATTAAACTTTAGCCGAAATGGTAAAAGCTTAGTCCTAAACCATATATAACTAAAAGGTATGTCATAGTTCCAAAATACCAAGTTACATACAAAGCACATAACCTAGTAGGCAACTTCATATATATTTAAAGCACACCGTTAATTAGGAGCAAAGCTTCTTTTTTTTTAATAATTTAAACCATTTAATCAATTAGGAGATTTAACACCACAATGACTATGTAACATTTATTATATTATATTTTCTTTTAATAATAATTATTAATTAATAGCTAATCCTTTATATAAATATCTTATTATATTAAATTTTAAGAATTAAATTTTTCCTTATAATTAAATATTAAAATTTTAAATAAATTTTCTATTATATTTAACTTTTATAACTTTTAAAATAAAGTTATTTTTTTATTATTTAATAAAATTTTAGGCTTATATAAAAAAAGCTTATTTAATTTTTAAAATAGTATTAATTTAATAAATTTAAAATTAAATAATTAAAATTTTTAAATAAGATATTTTTATCAAATTTAATTATAATAAAATAAAATTATATAAAAATATTTATTTTACTTTTAATAAAAATATAATTATTTTATTTCTAATATATAACCTATTAAATAAAAAGATTATATTTATTATATATATATATAAAAATATAATAGTTAAGGCTTTTATAACTATATAAGAACTAATATTATTTTATTATAATTATAAATATATTAACCTTAATTAGGATTTAAGGGAGCTTTTTTTTACTTAATTTATATAGTTTAAATTCTATTTAACATATATGCCTATTTTTAAAAAAATTTTAAATAAAAAAGGAAATTATATTTTATATTTAGCCATTTATAATAGATTTAATAAGGTAAAATTTAAATAATAAAAGCTTAATAATTTTAAATTTTTAAAGCTATATATAAGTTATAATATTATTTTTTTAATAAAAATAAATTATATAACTTAAAATATTAACATCTTAAATCTTTAAAATTATAATAAAGAAATAAATAATAATAATAAATCTAAGCTTATAAAAGATATTATTTATAATTTATTATAATTTAAAATAAATTTTTATAATAAGGAATTTAATTATCCTTAATATAAATTATTAGTAAATAGTTTAAAAAAAATATCTTTTAATATGTTTAAAATTAATAATATAAATAAGGGATTATATAACCATTTATTAAAACACTTTTACTACTTAAATAATTTAAATACCACTTATAAAGTTAAATAAGTAAAGAAAAAATTACCTTTTTTTTTAATAATTTAGCCATAAAAAGTAGGAAAAATTTAATAACCTTTTTTAATAATAATAAAAGTAATTAAATAAATAAGGTTAATAAAGGTAATAAAAATAATAAAAGTAATAAATTTAATAAATTTAATAAATTTAATATAAATATTAATAATAATAAGGATAAGATAAATAAAATTATTTAAAATAATAAGATTATATTTATAATTATATTTAATAAGATTAAAAGTATTTTAAATATTATATATCTTTTTATTTAATATAATCCTATTATATAAAATAATTTAATTAATAAAAGGCTTCTTTTATAGTTTATATATTAGAAATTTTATTAAAAAATATAATTATTTACTATTATCTTTTTTTTCTTTTTTTTTCTTCTCTTTTCTTATTTCTTTTTATTAGTTAAAATTATAAAATTTAATAGTTAAGATATATAATATTTATAATTAATATTTTAATATAATATAAATATATAATTAATTATATTATCTTTATATTATGAATAAAATTATAAATTATTTATATAATTATAATTAAACCTTTAAGTTTAATATATTTAATATAATAATATTATAAACCATTTAAATATTTTACTTAAAATATTTTAAAATAATAAATAGGTTTTAATTAAATATACCTACTTATTTATTAATTTAAATATTTTAAATAATTATTATTTATTAAAATAAAAATTTTTAATAGGATTAAATTTTATAATAAATTTATATAAAAATTTTATTATAGGAATAAATATAAATATTAAAAAAAAGGCTTATAAAGGGTTAACTATATAGGTTATAAAACATCTTATAATTTTATAAATATTTTAATTATTAACTAATTAATATTAAGTTTAAGATAAAAAAATATTTTAAATATTAATACTTTTATAAGAAAAGAAATAATATAAGTAATATAATAAAGGAATATTTAAAATATTAAAATATTCTTATAAAAATTAAAATTAGGTTATAATTAATATAAAAAGGTAAAATAAGGATATTTAAAAAATTATAACTTAATAATATATTATTTTCTTATATTTAAAAAGGAAAGGAAAAATTATTAAAGAAAATTATAAAAGGTTTTATTTTATTTTAAAAAATTAAGGATTAATATATTATAAGTTAATAATTTATTTTTAACTTATAATTACTTATTTTATTAACAATTAAGTATTAATAAAAATTTATTTAATTTATTATTATATTATTTATATTTTCTTATTATTTTTTATATCTTTTTTATTAATATTTTATTTATTATAAGCTTTTAAAATAAAGGTTATATATATTTTAATACTTATATTATTTAAATTTTTAAAGATTATATTAATATTTTAAAGGCTTTAGTTTAAGATAAGGATAAATTATATAAAAAAGAAAAATAATTAATAAATAAATATAATAAAAATAAATATTTATATCCTTATTATTAATAGCTTAAAAGATAGTAAAATATTATATATTAAGGCATATTTTAATATATGTAAAAACCTACTTACATATAAATAAAATATATCTTTTAACCTATTTTTTTCCTTTATATTTATTAATTTTAATATTTTCTATTATAAATTTATATATATATATTTATTTTATTAGCTTAATATTATTTATATTATATATTTACCTTTTAATTATAAATAATTTAAATAAAGTAAGTTAAATAATTAACCTTTTATTTAAATTATAATTAAAAAATATTATATTTTATATTTAATAAAATATAATATATCCTTTAATATTATATTAATATTTATATATAATTTTAATATTTAATTAATAAATTTAA
>KZ111322.1:0-14102 GCA_002120335.1 Hypoxylon sp. EC38
AAAAAAGGTTTTAAAAATAATAAATAAATAATTACTTTAATAAATATTAAAGTTAAAGCTTAAAAAAGGTTTAAGTTAAGTTTTAAATTTTAATAATTAAAGAAAGAAATAAAGTAAAAAAGTATTATTTTATTTAAACATAAATTTAAAACTTTTATTTTTATTTTTATTTTTATTTTAATACTTTTTAAAAAATTTCCTTTATTTTTATTATTTTAATTTTTAATTAATTATTTATTTATTTTACGCATTACTTTTACGTGTTTTTATTTATTTACTTTTTTATTATTTTATAATAATTTTTAAATTAAATTTAAAATTAAATTTTAAATAAAAAACTATTAATTAAAATTAATTATATATTAAATAATTAATAAACTTTATTTATTTAATAATAAAATAATTTAAAAAATTAAATATAAAATTATTTTATTTTATTATTTTTTAACCTTATTATACCTATTACACTTACCATAACTCTTATTATAGCTTTTATTATAACTCTTATCGCACTATCACATCTTGAAATTTTCAAAGTGATTAATATTTAAGATTTTCGTCATAGAAAATTCTTAATAAGCTTTTTTAATTTAACATAATAGTCCTTATAAAACTTAAGTATAATTTTAGCAATTTTTACTAAATAACCTATTATATTACTCGTATTTAAGGTACTTATTAGTTTAACGCCTTTTTATTAAGCTATCATTTTTTTTAACTATCTTTTTATTAAACTTTTAAATCTAACCAATTAAAAATTTGTATTTATTACTTTATATTATTTATACCTTTATTAATAATTTATTTTAATTTAAATTGTGATAACTTTAGCTTTAAATATTATAGTATAAAGTGATTTAAGTTACTTTATAGCTTAAATTTAAAACTTTATTTTTGAATAAATTTAATCCATATATATAACATAAATATATATAGATTATACTTAGGAAGTTGGTAATAGGATATTATATAAGATGTTATAATGAAAAATCCTTTGTTTAATTTAAGATAAATAACTAAATTACTTTATAAATATAAGGTGTATTTAAATAGTATTAAAGTTAAAATGATACCTTTACTTTAAGTTATAAAATGATTTAAATTATTTTATAATATAATATTTAAAATTAAAGTTATTATAGCTTAAATTAAAGTAAAAATTAATAAAAGCGTAAGTGAGAATATGTAAATAATAAGGGATAAATATTCTCTTTTAATTAATTAAATTGAAAAAATAATATAGAAAATAACTTATTTAATAAAAGAATTAAATAAGGTATATAAAACTATACGTAACCTATTAATAATACCTATACTATATTTTATTTTCCTTAAATCTTTTATAACCTAATATTGTTAATTTTATTATTACTTTTTTATCCTTTTCCCTTTTAATTTTTACTTATTTATATACCTAATTAATTTCATTTATACCCTTGTATATAAAATCATATTAATTATTATTGTTATTTTCGCCACATATATCTTATTTAATTACTTTTATTAACTTTACTAAGCTTTTATTTTAATCTTTTTTATTTTAATTAGATTTAATAGCTTATTATATAACAATATTTATAAGATCCCCTTTATTACCTAATTTATATCCTTTTTAAAAAGCTTTAAATTTTATTTACATTAGTTAACTTATAATTAGCTTAATTTAGCTTGTTTAAATCTTATTATTATTTTTTACCTTATAACTTTTTCTTTAAATAAAACTTATATTAAGTTTTATTAATTAATTAAACAAAAATACATTATATTATTACTTTAACGGTTTAAAAATAGTATATATCTTTATAATAAGTCATTATTAATTTATTATAGCTTGATTTTATTTAAGTTATATATAAAGTTATATATGTTTTACTTAATTTTATATTATTATTAATTATAAATAATACTTTTAATTGGTTATTTTGTTATTTTATATTTTAAGTATAAGCCTTTTCGTAGCTTTTATTTTATATTTTAAAAATTAATTGGTTTTATAGTTAACCGTTACATTTTTTTATTATATCTTATTATTTAATTTATTTTTTTTATTTACTATTATATGATTTGTAAATATAGTTTTATTATTTTAGTTATTATACATACTTAATTATAAATAATAATTTTATATTTCTTTTAGTATATATATATATAACTTATTTATTAATACCTTTTTTTTTATAAGATAATAAAATAATACTGTTAATAATTATATATAAATTTAATATATAATTTATTATTTTTACTTAGGATAATAATTATAAAATAATATACCGGATTTTTTAGTTGGTTATTTAAGGTATTTACTTACTTTAATTGTATAATAGTTAAAGGCTTTTTTATTATTTTATATATTTATATATAATTGTAATATATATTAATGTAATAGGAGTTAACATTGCTTAAATTTATTATATATTAATAGTAATATTGCTAAGAAAAATATAAATAGTTATATTAATTTTATTATTAGTAAATTTTAAATTTTAATTATTATTTTATAAATATTTTAACTTATTACTTTCTTATCCTTACTAGCTATTATTTTTTATATATTATTTAACTTAACATTTTTATAACAAAGTTAACTTTAACCTTATATAAAGTTAAATAAGCTTATTTAACCTATAAAATAATATTTACTTATATATAGGTATAATAATTAAATAAATTTTAACTTTATTAGCATTGATAAGGTATTTCCTTTTATTACTAATTTTATCTTTTATATATTATTCCTTTAATTATTTGCTTTTAAAAATTTTTTCTTATTTCTTTTTGTTTTATTTAATCTTATACTTATTTTTAAGTATGCTTAGTAGCTTTATGATTAAATTGTGGTTAATATTTTTCTAATATTGTCATTATTATTTATTAGTTAAGTTACTTTTATAGTTTTTTAATATGTACTTTTCTTATTTTAGGTTATATATAAATTAGTTTTATTTCCTTATAAAGATTATATTTTTTATATATATTTTAGTATTATTAATTATATTTTAATTTAATATTATTGCTAATGTAATTAATATTATAAGCTATATTTTATTTTATTTTAATTTTATTAAAATTAGTAATATAATTAGCCTAAGTTAAAATATATACTAGAGTATATATATTGGTTAGGCTATAATTTTAAATATTATTTTAATTAATTTTTATAGCTTTAATTTTAAAAAGATTAACTTAATAAAGTTTTAATTATTGCCTAATGTAACTTATTAAATTAAAAATGGTAATGACGTTATTAAATTAGTTATAAGATTAACTAGCCCTTTTATTAATATTAATGGTTACTTTTATTTAACTTTTTATACTAAAATATTTACTATAAAAGCTGTTATATTATTGTGTAATATATTTATATTAAATAATTATACCTTTAAATGTTTTAATTAAACTATTATTAACTTTATATTAGCTATAATTTTAATATATAAATCTATTATCTTTAAAGTATAATTAAATATAATTAATTTTTAAGCCTTTATAACCTTACATTAATAAGTAAGTTATAATAATGGTTGTTTATATAGCGCTAATAAATTAGGTCCTTGCGGTAATAAATTAAATCCTTATAATGGTAAATTAAATCTTTATAATGGTAAGGTAGGTTTTAATTGTCGTTTTTAACTATTTATATTATTAAATCACCCCTTTTCTTTATTAAATGGTAAAGTATAGTAGTAAGTGTACACTTTGTTAATTATACTTAAATATAAAATTATTAATAGCTAATTAAGATTATAATATTTATAGGAATATTATATGAATATTATTCTTTAATATTTAATCCTTTATTATAATAAGAATAATTATATTTAAGCTTTTCCTTATAAGTTATTTTAATAACAAACCTTTAAAATTTAATATTTTAAAAATTATTTTTTATTAGCCTTTAATTATATGTTAATTTTATCCTTTAATTATATATTATCCACTTTTATTTAATTATTATTAAAAGATGGTAATAATTAAAAAATTTTATAAGGATATTACCTTTTTATCTTATAATTTTACTTATATTTCTTTATTATCTTTTATAAAGTCTTTTATGTTTTTTTATTAATGTTACCATATAATAATCTAAAATATATAAATAAGGTTAAAGCTATTTAATATACTATGTTAAAAATCACCTTTAATTTATTTATATTATCTCCTTTTATATAAGTTAATAAATAATTAATTAAATAAATATTATAACCTTTTTTATTATTAAAGTTAAATTTCTTTTATATTTTATTAATATAACAATATAATTTATTATTTTAATTAATAAAATATCCTTTTACTTATATTAATAAGGCTATTTAATTAGGATAAAATTACTTAATTTTATAATTATAAATAAGTAGGAAATTTGATTTAAAATATAAATTACTTTAATAGGTTAGTAAGTATAAATGGGTAGGAATTATAATTTAAAATAAGCTATATTAATAAATAATTTATATGTTTTTAAGTAATATTAATTAAATAAATATAAAAAAGTTTTTTTAATTACATTATTATATTTAAAAAAATAGCTTTACTTTAATACTAAAGTGTGTAAAAGCCACACAACTTTTTATTTATAATTTACCTTTTTTTAAATATATAATATAATGTTAGTAACACTTAATATAGCTTATAAGGTGATTAAGTTAATAAATATTAATTGTAATATTAATATAAATTAGTTATTAATAATAAATTAAAAGGGTTGGATTTTTCTTTTTATTATAATTTTAGCTTATTACCTTCTATTAAATGATATTTTTAAATTTAAGGGTAATTTATTACTTGTTATATTTGCTATTAAGGTTATCATTTATATTTAGCCTTTTCAAAGCAATATAATTAAGTTTTATAAAAATATATTAAAGATTTTTTATAACTTATTAACATGGTACTTTTTAATAAAGTTTAAGTAAGTTAAATATAAGTTAATATAATTTTATAAATAATTTAACCTTAAATATATTTATATTATAAATACTTATATAAGGCTTTTACTTATTTAAAAAAACCTTATTTATAAATAATATTCTCCCAAATATACTTATAAATATCTATTTAAAAGTTAAACAATATAATACTAAAACTAATTAAACATTTTTAACCATTATAAAAGAGGTTATAACCTTAAATATATTTATATAGGTTATTTTAAGCTTAAATTTAATGTTAATGTTAAGGTAAACTTAATTATATTTTACCATTTATATTATAGCTATTAGGTTTTAGTTAGTTAAAGAAGTACATTACTAATTAATAACTACTTAACTTATAAAGCTTAATCTTATATTTACCTCTTTAAAAGTAAATAATTTAATAGTATTATAAGATAAAGGAATCTTTAATTAATTTATATAAGCTTTAATAGTAAGTATAATAAGATTTAAGGAAAAATTTAAAGAAGTAAATCTTATTAATTATTTAATACATAAACCAAATTAACCATTAATTTAAATAAATTTTAATACACTAAAAGCATATATAAATAGGAACTTAAAAAGGAGGGTACTTATAATAATATAATAAAACATTAAAAAAACGGCTTTAAAAAACTAGTTAACCGTAACACTTTAAACAATAGTATTAAAGGAATTATATAAGATAATTAACCTAAAAGGATTATTATTAATTTCCTTAAAATAAAACTTATAAAAGTTAAGGAATTTTTTAACTTAAAGGTTATAAAGTTTTAATAAGAAATGATTATTAAAAATAATAAAAAATGATTTAAAATTACTTAAAAAGATTTAATTAAGTTTATACTTAACTTTATAAATTTTATTTATAAGTTTATATTAAATTAAAACGAAAACTTATTACCTATTAAATCCATTAAAATATTAATCAAAGATATATTAAAAGATATTAAAAAAGCTATTAAAAAAAACTTAATTATATTTAAAAAGTTTAATTAAAACTTTATTTAAGCTTTTTTAATAATAATAAAGTAAATTATACTCTTATAAACTTATAAATTAAAACCTTTAATTAACTTACTAATAATAATAATATATTTATATATATTAAACCTTTATTAAAACATATTATTTAAATAAGCCTTATAAGTAAAAAAGACTTTATTTTAACAATTATTAATATTAAAGCTTAAGCTAATATTATAATTAAATCCTATATTATTAAAAAATATATTCCTTATAAAAATTATTAAGTTTAAATGGATAAATTAGGGATTAAGTATATTAAAGTTATTAATAAACTAATTTACCTTATAAATTTATATAGTTAATAATAAATAGATTATTTTAAAGCTATTATTTGGGATAAACTTTATATATTTAATTAGAATATTATTTTATTTTAAAGCTAATATGTTAATGAGATGTTTAACTTTTAAAGTTATAAAAATTAAGGTTTTATTAATATTTAAAAGCCGCCTTAATTAAGCTTTAAAAGATATGGTTAACTTATATAGTTTAAAAAATTAAAAATCGTTACTATTAATAAAAGTTATATTAATAATAGAATTAGGCTTTATATTACATATATATTAAAACTATAAACCTTATATAAAATAGTTTTAAATAACTTATTTATAAAAGTTAATATAATTAACCTTTTTAATTAAAAAAATATTAAAATAACCTTAATAAATAATGATTTTAAAAATTTTCTTTTCAAATTAAAAAAAGGAAATTAAGTTATAATTAAACTTAGTAATAAGGATTTTATATTAGTTATAAAAAGAGCTATTAAGGAAGTCTTTAAAAAAATAAGAAAAAAGACGATTTAATAAAAAAGATATAAGTATTTTAATAAGGATATAATTTAAATTAATATTATATATAAACTTAAATTTTAAAAAGTTTACTTTATAGATAATGTTTTATTAAATAAAATAATACTTATTTAGATTAATTAATTAAAAAAAAGTAATGTTTAAAAAAGCTTTTAATAACGTTAAAAACTTATTATTAGTTAAAAGAAATAAGTCTTATAAAAATATATTCCCCAGATTTATAAAATAGTTTAAAAATATTAAGCTTACTTTAAAACATTTAAAAGTTTTTATGAATAAATTTAAAAATATAAAACTTATCAATTAAAAAAAGGAAGTTTTCATTAAAATATTTTATTATAAAAAAATGGTGTTAATATAGGATTTTAATAAGGTTATTTAAATATATAATAAAATTATATTTTTATATAAAATTAAAATAATATCGTATAAAGTTTAATAAATAATAAGTATATTAATTTTAACACCTTTAAAGTTTAAACGATTAAAAATACCTTTTTATTTAAAAGTTATAATAAGTTTTTAAAAGAATTTATTATATATATTATATTATTTATTATTAATTTTTTTTTAGGATATAATTAAATACTTTTATTAATATTTAATAAGGATTTAATAATATTTATTATACCAATTAAGCTATTATAAATAATTACATTATTATAAGGGGTTATAAATTTAATAATATATTTCCTTAAGATAATAATATACCTTTTATATAACTTAATATTATATAAGTATAAACCTTTTTTTAATAATATAAGAATTAAAGGATTTAAAACGTGATATAATAATTAGAAAGTTTACCTTAAAGTTAAATGTTTTATTTTAAAATATATTAAAAATATTAATAATATATTCCTTAACTTTAAATTAAAAGGAGCTATTATAAATATTATTAAGTTAATATTTTATGGCTTAACTATAAAAATCATTAATTATATTTATAATACCAATGATAAATAGCTTAACATTATAAAAATTAAAAAAATTTTTAAATAAATTAAATATAATAATATCATAAAAGTTAAAACTTTTATAAGATTAATTATATACTTTTAAATATAAATTAATTATTACACTTTAATAGCAACTCTTTTAACTTTATTTTTATATAAAAACAAGCCATTTAAATAGGAAAAACCTTAATAATAAGTTATAATTACTTTATAAAAAACATTAATAACTACCTTATGCCTTATAATTATAAACTATAAATCCAACCTATTAATTATCTTAAAAACTAATACCTTTAATAATAGTTAGGAAAATACACTTAAGTAATTTAATTAAAATAATAAATTTAAACTTATAAGATATAAATTAAATACTTAAAAAGGTATAAAATTAAACTATAACGCCATTAAAAAAAAGTACTTAATAATGATAAAGTTTTTATAAAAACTTTATAATTACCTTTATAAAATTTACTTTCATTTTAAAATAAATATTAAAGCTTTAATTACCTAATTAAATAACAAGTTTTTAATCTTCTTAACACTATACTTACTAAATAAATTACTTATATTAAAATATTTAACTTTAAAGTTTACTACATTTTAAAGAAAAAGAATATTATAATAAATATTTTATTTAAAAAACCTACTAAATTATTAAACAATTAAAATAATTAATAAAAAGGAAACATTAATAATTTCATTAGCCTTTAATTTAATATAATCTTTTTAAATATCTTAAAATCCTTAAAAAACCTTAAGGGAAATAATACCCCTATTCTTCGTAAAAATAAAACCTAAAGTATTAAATTATAAAATATAATAAAATTCCTAGCTACTTTAAAACTTCTTAAAAAACTTATTAAAGATTGATTAAAAAAAAGATATAAAGTTAAAATAGCCTTTAAGTATAAAGCCTTAAAATATATTATATAAAATAAAATTTTATTCCTTAAAAAAGATAAATATTATTATTAATACTAAATTATTAACAATAATATAATAAGAAAAGAAATTATCCGATTATACCATATTAATTATAAATATAAAAAAAAAAACTTAATCTTTAAAAAAATCTTAACTTTATACTATTAAAAAGATAATTATAACTATATTATAAATATTATTAGGTTATATCCTTAATATTAAAAATTTAATATAAGGAAATTGTTAAATCTTTTAGGAAATTTAATACTTAATAATTTATTTTATTATTAAGTAATAAACATTTAATATATATTAAATAATTAAGGGTATATAGCTATTATTAAAGCTAAAAAATAATTAATAAATTATTTAAAGGTAAAGCTTTTATAAAAAATTAATATTAATTTAGTTATTAAATTTTTAATTAAAAAGATTTATAATTAAAACAACATTTCCTTTAAGATTAAAATTAATGAAAAACTTAAATTTAAAGCTAAAATTAAAGCTACTTATAAAAGATTAGGGATAAATAAAAATATTAACCTAATTTATTATTTAAAATATTAAGGCTAAGTAAAAATTAGATATAAATTAATTAAAACTAACTTAAAAAAGCTAATTAATGGGATTTATAAAGGTTAAGTTAAAATATTTAATGTTATAATCTTTATTAATTAAACCTTTATTTAAGAATATAATTTAAATATTTACGAAATAATATATAATTAAAAACTAATATTTTTAATTGAAGCTTTTATACCTTTATAAAAAGTATTAAATTAAAATAATATCACATTTAAAGCTAATTTACTTACTATATAAGCTAGGATAATTAAAAAACAATAAGTTAATATTAATTAAGTAGCATAAATTATAGCTTAAAAACGTAAAAAACACATTAATTAAAATAATAAAAAGCTAGTAAATAAGCTAAGAAAATAACCATTAAAAAAAGGCAATTTAATCTTATTATATAACCTCTTAAAATATATTAATAAATCTTAATTATAAAAGTTTAAATATAATTAAAATAAACCTTATATTATTAAAAAGATTAAATTAGGGTATAAATATATTATTAAAGACTTAAAAAGTAAAACTTTACAAAATATTTATTTAAAAAATAAATTAAAACACTTTATTTAAAATAAAAAAGGATATTAAGAGCTTATAAAGCTTTAAAAGGACATATAAACGTTAGATAAATTAGTAAAAAAACTTAAAAATATTAATTAATAAAAAACTAAGCTTTAAAAATTAAATTATAAAATTATATATAATAAAATTAAAGTTTATATTTTAATAAAATGTAAAGAAAAATATGCCATAATAAATAATAATTTTAAAAAAGGTAAAAACATTATTATTAAAGCATGAAAAAAATTTAATTAAAAAGCTTTTAATTAATATAATTTTAAAAAAAAATATAAAACTATAAAAATTTAAAGCTTAATCGCATTATATTAAGGATATATATCTTTAATATATTTAAACTTATAAGCTATAAACTTATAAACTTAACCTATTTCCTAATTTATTTTAGCAATTTTATTCCTTTAATTTTTATATTATTAAGAAAATTTATAAAATTAATTGTTTTAATTAAAAGAAATTTTTAAAACAATTATGCTTTAAAACAACTATTCCTTTTATTTTTAAAGTTATAAAGATAAGCTTTTATAACATATATACATATATCACAAAATTATTAAATAATATTAGGGATTAATTAATATTTTTAAAACAATTATATTTTTAAATACCTTTTATTATTTAAACTTTTTATCTATCTTTTATAATAAATATATAAAACTTCATTAAAATATCCATATAATTATATAAATAACCTCATAACTTAATAAAAATTTATACTTAAAAAAAACATAAATTTGCTAATTAATCCTTTTTATTAAAGCTTAATATATAATAATTTAACCTAAAATAATAACGCCTTAAGTATTATTTTTAAATATTACCTATTTAACTAAGTATAATGTTAAAAATTATAAGATAATAATTGCTAACATATATATTTACCTTAAATTATATTTTTAATAAAAAAAATTAATATATTTTAAATTATTTATATGCTTAAAGTTAGCTTAGAAAAAGATAATTAAAGTATTATTATAATTAAATTTCCTATTTACTTTAGCTTAAAAATAAAAATAAATCCTTAAAAGCTATTATTTTTAGCTTAAATTACTTAAAAATTATTAAAAGTAAAGTTCTTAGGTAAAACCACCTTATTAAACAAATTATAAAATAAGCTAAGAACCTTACTTTTAACAAATTTTATAATTTAATTTTATAAACTTAAATTATTTTTAAACTTTATTTTTTTTAAAAAAAGATTAGCTTAATTAACATTTACCATAATTATATCCTATTATATTAAAGAAAAGGATTTAAAAATATTAAATCCTTTATGTTTAAAAATTATAACAATATTTAGTATTATAAAAGGAAACATTAAATTTATAAAAATATCCTTTAATTTAAGCTTTAAACACTTTAAAAAAAGCTAATTAAGTGTAAATAATATAATAACCCTTTTTTTCTTAAGTAACCCCTTTAAAAACTTAATCATATTTTAATTAAAGCCTTTACTTTTAGCTTAAGCAAGGATATAACCTATAAAATTAGCAAATAATATTTTAGTGATAAATTTATTAGCTAAATAATTAAACGTTATAGATTAAGCTTAAAATAAATATGCTCTTTATAATTTAATATTAAGAAAAAATATTTATAAAATATTATAAGTTATAAAAGCTTTTATATTAAAAGATATAAAAAGGATATTAACGCTATCCTTTAAGCTATTAAAAATAACTAATATAACTAATAAAATAATAATTTGAATAAGAAAAAAGTAAAAAAGTTAAAAGACTTAAAAAAATAAAGAAAAAAAAATTATAGAAATTATAAAAGCTATAAGAGGTAATAATATTTATTAGCAAATAAAAATACTTAATTAGCTAAAACAACTTATTTAAGCCATAATTAATTAAGTATATGAATTATTTTTTAAAATAATTAAAAAAGCTATAAACTTAATAGCTTAAATTTTAACAATAATTATTAAATTTAAGCTTAAACTAAAAATAATTAACTCAAAAAAACTTGTAAACCTTTAATCATTTAATTTAAAACCATTTTATTACTAATTAAACCTTTTTTATTTCATAAATTAATACATTAGCTTAACACCTTTATTAACTTATTTACAATGTTACCATGGAAAAATTAACTTAATAATAAAACCAAAACTCTATAAAAGGAAAATTTATTAAAAATTAAAAAGCTTTTATAAAATATTTACAATAATTAAAGACTTTAAGATCTTAAAGATTTTTAAACCAATTTTCTAATTAAAATTATAACCTTTTATAAGGGAAATTTGCAAAAATTAAATACTTTACATAACGAAATAATTAATAATAAACAAATATTTAAAGGCTTTAATTAATCTCACTAGCTAAAAACATAAGCCTTAGCACTAATAAACACACTAAACACTTATTATAGCTAAAAGTAATTCTTTACTAATAAAATACAAACCCTATGATTTTTAATTACTAAAAAAATAACATTAAAAAAAGTCCACCTAAAATTAATAATACTTTAAACCTTAACATATAAAGCTATCCTAAAATTTAACCAAGCCATTGCCGTAATTATTTAAAAATATAATCCTAATAATATCTTATTACTAGGATATATAAATCTTAAAAACCCTAAAAAAAAAAATAATAAAAATTTTAAAAAGCCCCACTATTTCGTAATAATTTATTCTCTTTAATAACAAAGAGTTAACTTTTTTAATATATTATTTAAATCATTAAATAAAACTAAATATACTTTTAAATAAATTAAAAATGTATAAGATAAAAATATTATAATTATTATAAATATTAAAGAGTTAAAACAACTTATTTACTTTAATTAAATTAATTAAAATGATAGTTAAAGTTATAAATTTTAATCTTATATAATTCCTTACCTAATATATAAAAAACTAATACTCCTTTTATAATTCTTTAAAAAATTTATAAGCTAATAGGAATTAATAAAAAGATTTATTAAGTTTATATCCAATTATATAAAAGTATAAATTAATATAAGGTTAACTTAACAAACCCTTAAGACTTTTTTAACTATTAATTACCCTAATAACAACTTTCCACGTAAAACTTTTAAGCTAAGCTTTTAAAGAAAAAATACTTAAAAGTTTAAACTTAAAAAGCTCCTTAATTAAAATAAATACCTACCATT
Source organism: Hypoxylon sp. EC38 (assembly GCA_002120335.1). Lineage (NCBI taxonomy): Eukaryota > Fungi > Ascomycota > Sordariomycetes > Xylariales > Hypoxylaceae > Hypoxylon > Hypoxylon sp. EC38. The sequence continues at coordinate 12,916 of KZ111322.1, forward strand.
AATTAAACACGATAATCATGCTTTAACCTTTATTAATACTAATATAATTAAACTTAATAAAGGAGCTAAAATAAAGGATAATAATATAATTGAAAAAGGCATTAACGAGCCGTTATTTATAGTTAAAAAGGAATCTATTAATTAAAAGGAATATAATTTTAAAAATAATTAAAAATTAAGTTTAAAATATATTTTTATTAAAAGCTTACCCCTTTTAAATCCTAAATTATCGATTATTAACAAATATTAAAAGCAATTCCCTAACCCTATTAAAGGTAAGAAAATAAGCTTTAAAGTAAAAATTAATAACCCTAATAAAAATTTTAAAGGAAATGATAATAATAAAAATATGTAAAATTAAAAAGCTTCCTTTATAATTAAAATAGCTAAGAAAAAAGCTCCTATTATAACTTTAATACTTAAGGCTATAAAAAAGCTTAAATAACTATAATTTAACAATCTACTATCTTTAAACCCTTTACTTTTACTTAGCTTAAAAAGAACTAAGTATTATATTAAAAGAAAATTATTATCACTTTACTAATAACTAAGTAATACTTACGAAAATATAAGCATTAAACTTATACTAATATTCCTTATAAAATGGTAAGGATAAAATCATTAATATTTATTAATTATAATCAAAGAAAAGGAATTTAAAAAGTTTAAACTTAAACTTAAGGAAACTTAAAAAAGTTTCATTGTTAAATATATAGCAATTAAAAATAAGGAAATTAGTGAAATAATAGAATTAAGGCTAAATTTAAAGCTAAAAATAATCTATAAAGGGAAGGATTAAGATGATTAGAATAATTAACCTAGCTTAATATATATACTTATTTAGAAAAGATTAAGTTAAGGCAATGATTTTTAAGATAATAATCATATAATTACAAGTTAAATTAACATTTTAATCTTTTTATTTAACTCGTAAATAAGCTCTTTTATTCTAATATTACATACGTAAAAAAAAGCAATAAAATATAATACTTTAATATATACTTTTAATAGCTTTTTACCATAATAACTTATACTTTTTTAGCCTTTATTTTTAAATATTTTTTCTACCAATCGTTTAATATTTTTAAAGGATTAAAGCATATAAATATTTTTATAATTAATAAGCTTAAGTTTATTAATTATATTAATTTTTAAAGCTTTCGCTTTAACTTAATATTAATATATTA
>KZ111323.1:0-14037 GCA_002120335.1 Hypoxylon sp. EC38
CTTTATTTTTATTATTTTAATTTTTAATTAATTATTTATTTATTTTACGTATTACTTTTATGTATTTTTATTTATTTACTTTTTTATTATTTTATAATAATTTTTAAATTAAATTTAAAATTAAATTTTAAATAAAAAATTATTAATTAAAATTAATTATATATTAAATAATTAATAAACTTTATTTATTTAATAATAAAATAATTTAAAAAATTAAATATAAAATTATTTTATTTTATTATTTTTTAACTTTATTATATTTGTTACACTTATTATAGCTCTTATTATAATTTTTATTATAGCTTTTATTGTATTGTTATATTTTGAAATTTTTAAAGTAATTAATATTTAAAATTCCTATTATAGGAAATTTTTAATAAGTTTTTTTAATTCAATATAATAGCCCTTATAAAATTTGGGTATAGTTTTAGTAATTTTTGCTAAATAACCTACTATATTACTTATATTTAAGACACTTATTAATTTAACGCCTTTTTACTAAGTTACCATTTTTTTTAATTATTTTCCTATTAAATTTTTAAATTTAATTAATTAAAAATCCATATTTACTACCCCGTATTATTTACACCTTTATTAATAATTTATTTTAATTTAAATTATAATAACTTTAGCCTTAAATATTATAATATAAAATAATTTAGGTTATTTTATAACTTAAATTTAAAGCTTCATTTTTAAATAAATTTAATCTACATATATAGTATAAATATATATAAATTATGCTTAAGAAATTAACAATAAAATATTACATAAGATATTATAATAAGGAATCCCCTACCTAACTTAAGATAAATAGCCAAATTATTTTATAAATATAAGGTATATTTAAATAATATTAAAGTTAAAATAACACCTTTATTTTAAGTTATAAAGCAATTTAAATTATTTTATAATATGATATTTAGGATTAAAGTTATCATAGCTTAAATTAAAATAAGAATTAATAAAAGCATAAATAAGGATATATAAATGGTAGGAGATAAATATTCCTTTTTAATTAATTAAATTAAAAAAGTGATATAAAAAATAATTTATTTAATAAAAGAATCAAATAAAATATATAAAATTATATATAATTTGTTAATAATATTTATATTATATTTTATTTTCCTTAAATCTTTTATAACTTAATATTATTAATTTTATTATTACTTTTTTATCTTTTTCCTTTTTAATTCTTACCTATTTATATGTTTAGTTAATTCCATTTATATCTTTATATATAAAGTTATATTAGTTACTATTATTATTTTTATTATATATATCCTATTTAATTACTTTTGTTAACTTTATTAAGCTTTCATTTTAATCTTTTTTATCTTAATTAAATCTAGCAACTTATTATATAATAATATTTATAAAATCCCTTTTATTATTTAATTTATATCTTTTTTAAGAAGTTTTAAATCTTATTTATATTAATTAATTTATAATTAATTTAATTTAGCCTGTTTAGATCTTATTATTACTTCCTATCCTATAACTTTTTTTTTAAGTAGAATTTATATTAAGCCTTATTAATTAATTAAATAAAGATGCGTTATACTATTACCTTAATAATTTAAAAATAATATATATCTTTATAATAAGCTATTATTAATCTATTATAGCCCAATTTTACTTAAGTTATATATAAAGCTATATATATTTTATTTAATTTTATATTATTATTAATTATAGGTAATATTTTTAATTAATTATCTTATTATCTTATATTTTAGGTATAAGCCTTTTCGTAATTTTTATCTTATATTTTAAAAATTAATTAATTTTATAGTTAGTTATTATATTTTCTTATCATATCTTATTATTTGATTTATCTTCTTTATCCATTATTATATAATTTATAAATATAATCTTATTATCCTAATTATTATATATACTTAATTATAAATAATAATCTTATATTTTTTTTAATATATATATATATGATTTATTTATTAATACCTTTCTTTTCATAAGATAATAAGATAATATTATTAATAATTATATATAAATTTAATATATAATCTATTATTTTTATTTAAGATAATAATTATAAAATAATATATCAAATTCTTTAATTAGTTATTTAAAATATTTATTTATTTTAATTATATAATAATTAAAAATTCCCTTATCATTTTATATATTTATATATAATTATAATATATATTAATATAATAAGAATTAATATTACCTAAGTTTATTATATATTAATAATAGTATTACTAAGAAAAATATGGATAGCTATATTAATTTTACTATTAATAAATTTTAAATCTTAATTATTACTTTATAAATATTTTAACTTATTATTTTTTTACTTTTATTAGTCATTATCTTTTATATATTACTTAATTTAATATTCTTATAATAAAGTTAATTTTAATCTTATATAAAGTTAAATAAGCTTATTTAACCTATAAAATAATATCCACTCATATATAAATATAATAATTAAATAAATCTTAATTTTATTAACATTAATAAAATATTTCTTTTTACTACCAATCCCATCTCTTATATACTATTCCTTTAATTACTTATTTTTAAAAATTTTTTCTTATTTCTTCCTATTTTACTTAATCTTATATTTATCTTTAAGTATATTTAATAACCCTATGATTAAATTATAATTAATATTTTTTTAATATTATTATTATTATTTGTTAATTAAGTTACCTTTATAGTTTTTTAATATATACTTTTCTTATTTTAAATTATATATAAATTAATCTTATCTCTTTATAAAAATTACATTTTTTATATATATTTTAATATTATTAATTATATTTTAATTTAATATTATTATTAATATAATTAATATTATAAACTATATCTTATTTTATTTTAATTCCGTTAGAATTAATAATATAATTAGCTTAAGTTAAGATATATATTAAAGCACATATATTAATTAAGTTATAATTTTAAATATTATTTTAACTAATTTTTATAATTTTAATTTTAAAAAGATTAACCCGATGGAGTTTTAATTATTACCTAATGTAACTTATTAAATTAGAAATGGCGGTGGTGTTGTTAAACTAATTATAAAATTAATTAACCTTTTTATTAATATTAATGATTATTTTTATTTAGCTTTTTATACTAAAATATTTACCATAAAAGCTGTTGTATTATTGTATAACGCATTTATATCAAATGATTATACCTTTAAATATTTTAATTAAGTTATTATTAATTTTATATTAGCTATAATTTTAATATATAAATTTATTATTTTTAAAGTATAGTTAAATATAATTAATTCTTAAGCCTTTATAACTTTATATTAACGAATAAATTATAATAATAGTTATTTATATAATATTAGTAGATTAGGTTTTTATAGTGGTAAATTAGGTCTTTATGATAGTAAATTAAGTTTTTATAATGGTAGAATAGGTTTTAATTATTATTTTTAACTATTTACACTATTAAATTACCCTTTCTTTTTATTAAATAATGAAGTATAATAGTGAGTATATACCTTATTAATTATACTTAAATATAAAACTATTAATAACTAATTAAGATTATAATATTTATAAGAATATTATATAAATATTATTTTTTAATACTTAATCTTTTATTATAATAAGGATAACTATATTTAAGCTTTTTTTTATAAATTATCTTAATAATAAACCTTTAAAATTTAATACTTTAAAAACTATTTTTTATTAGCCTTTAGTTATATGTTAATTTTATCCTTTAATTATATATTATTTATTTCTATTTAATTATTATTAAGAAATGATAATAACTAAAGAATTTTATAAGGATATTACCTTTTTACCCTATAATTCTATTTATATTTCCTTATTACCCTTTGTAAAACTTCTTATACTTTTTTATTAACATTATTATATAATAATTTAAAATATATAAATAGGATTAAAACTATTTAATATACCATATTAAAAATTACCTTTAACCCATTTATATTATTTCCTTTTATATAAGCTAATAAATAATTAATTAAATAAATATTATAACCCTTTTTATTATTAAAACTAAATTTCTTTTATATCTTATTAATATAATAATATAATTTATTATCTTAATTAATAAAATATTTTTTCGCTTATATTAATAAAGCTATTCGATTAGGATAAGATTACTTGGTTTTATAATTATAAGTAGGTAAGAAATTTAATTTAAAATATAAATTATTTTAATAAATTAACAGATATGGATGGGTAGGAATTATAATTTAAAATAAGTTATATTAATAAATAATTTATATATTTTTAAGTAATATTAATTAAATAGATGCGAAGAGGTTTTTTTGGCTATATTATTATATTTAAAGAAATAGCTTTATTTTAATATTAAAGTATATAAAAGTTATATAACTTTTTATTTATAATTTACCTTTTTTTAAATGTATAATACAATATTAATAATATTTAATATAATTTATAAAATGATTAAGTTAATAAATATTAATTATAATATTAATATAAATTAGCTATTAATAATAAATTAAAAGGATTAAATTTCTCTTTTTACTATAGCTTTAATTTATTATCCTTTATTAAATAATATCTTTAAATTTAAAGGTAGTTTACCACTTATTATATTTGTTATTAAGATTATTATTTATATTTAACTTTTTCGAAACAATGTGATTAGGTTTTATAAAGATATATTAAAGATTTTTTATAACTTATTAGCATAATACTTTTTAATAAGGTTTAAATAAACTAAATATAAATCGATATAATTTTATAAATAGTTTAACCTTAAGTATATTTATATTATAAATGCTTATATAAGGCTTTTACTTATTTAAAAAAACTTTACTTATAAATAATATTCCCTTAAATATACTTATAAACGCTTATTTAAAAGCTAAGCAATATAATATTAAAGCTAATTAAATATTTTTAACCACTATAAAAAAGGTTACAGCTTTAAACACATTTATATAAGTTATTTTAAGTTTAAGTTTAATATTAACGCTAAGATAAATTTAGCTATATCTTATCATTTACATTATAGCTATTAGATTTTAACTAATTAAGAAAGTATATTACTAATTAATAATTATTTAATTTATAAAGCTTAATCTTACATTTACCTTTTTAAAAGTAAATGATTTAATGTTATTATAAAATAAAAAGATCCTTAATTAATTCATATAAGCTTTAATAATAAGTATAATAAGATTTAAAGAAAAATTTAAAAAAACAAATCTTATTAATTACCTAATATATAAGCTAAATTAACTATTAATCCAAATAAATTTTAATATATTAAAAGCATATATAAATAAGAACTTAAAAAGGAAAATATTTATAATAATATAATAAAACATTAAAGAAATAACCTTAAAAAACCAATTAATTATAATATCTTAAATAATAATATTAAAGGGATTATATAAGATAATTAACCTAAAAGGATTATTGCTAATTCCCCTAAAATAAAATTTATAAAAGTTAAGGAATTCTTTAACCTAAAAGTTATAAAGTTTTAATAAGAAATAATTATTAAAAATAATAAGGAATAATTTAAAATCATTTAAAAAAATTTAATTAAATTTATACTTAATTTTATAAATCTTATTTATAAGTTTATATTAAATTAAAATAAAAACTTATCGCTTATTAAATCTATTAAAGTATTAATCAAAGATATGTTAAAAAATACCAAAAAAGCTATTAGAAAAAATTTAGCTATATTTAAAAAGTTTGATTAAAATCCTATTTAAGCTTTTTTAATAATGATAAAATAAATTACACCCTTATAAACTTATAGATTAAAACCTTTAATTAATTTGTTAATAATAATAATATATTTATATACATTAAACCTCTATTAAAACATACTATTTAAATAAGCTTTATAAGTAAAGAAAACTTTATTTTAACAATTATTAATATTAAAGCTTAAGCTAATATTATAATTAAATCCTATATTATTAAAAAATATATTCCCTATAAGAATTATTAAACTTAAATAAACAAATTAAAAACTAAGTATATTAAAGTTATTAATAAATTAATCCACCTTACAAATTTACATAATTAATAATAAATAAATTACTTTAAAGTTATTACTTAAAATAAACTTTATATACTTAACTAAGATATTATTCTACTTTAAAGCTAATATATTAATAAAACGCCTAACCTTTAAAGCTATAAGAATTAAAATCTTATTAACACTTAAAAACCACCCCAATCAAACTTTAAAAGATATAATTAACTTATATAATTTAAAAAATTAGAAATTATTACTATTAATAAAAGCTATATTAATAGTAGAATTAAGCTTTATACTATATATATACCAAAACCATAAACTTTATATAAAATAATCTTAAATAACTTATTTATAAAAATTAATATAGTTAACCTTTTTAATTAAAGGGATATTAAAATAACTCTAATAAATAATAACCTTAAAGATTTTCCTTTTAAACTAAAAAAAGAAAACCAAGTTATAACTAAACTTAATAATAAAGATTTTATATTAATTATAAAAAAAGCTATTAAAAAAACCCTTAAAAAAATAAAAAAAAAGGCAATTTAATAAAAAGGATATAAGTATTTTAATAAGGATATAATTTAAATTAATATTATATATAAACCTAAATCTTAGAAAATCTACCTTATAAATAATACCTTATTAAATGAAATAATATTTATTTAGATTAATTAACTAAAAAAAAATAACATTTAAAAAAGCCTTTAATAATACTAAAGATTTATTATTAATTAGGAAAAATAAATCTTATAAGAATATATTCCTTAAATTTACAAAATAACTTAAAAATATTAAACTTATTTTAAAACGTTTAAAAGTCCTTATAAATAAGCTTAAAAATATAAAACTCACCAATTAAAAAAAAGAAGTTTTTATTAAAGTATTTTATTATAAAGAGATAATGTTAGCGTAGGATTTTAACAAGATTATTTAAATATATAATAAGATTATATCCTTATATAAGATTAAAATAATATTATATAAAGCTTAATAAATAATAAATATACTAATCCTAATACTTTTAAAGCTTAAATAATTAAAGATACCTTTTTACCTAAAAGTTATAATAAATTTTTAAAGGAATTTACTATATACGCTATATTATCTATTATTAATTTCTTCTTAAAATATAATCAAATACCCTTATTAATATTTAATAAAGATTTAATAATATTTACTATATTAATCAAGCTATTATAAATAACTATATTATTATAAAGGGTTATAAATTTAATAATATATTTCCTTAAGGTAATAACATACCTCCTATATAACTTAATACCATATAAGTATAAACCTTTTTTTAATAATATAAGAGTTAAAAAATCTAAAATATAATGTAATAATTAAGAAATTTATCTTAAAATTAAATACTTTATCCTAAAACATATTAAAAATATTAATAATATATTCTTTAATTTTAAACTAAAAAGAGCTATTATAAATATTATTAAATCAATATTTTATAACTTAATTATAAAAATCATTAATTATATTTATAATATTAATAACAAATAACCTAACATTATAAAGATTAAAAAAATTCTTAAATAAATTAAGTATAATAATATTATAAAAATTAAAACCTTTATAAGATTAATTATATACTTCTAAATATAGATTAATTATTATACCTTAATAATAATTCCTTTAACTTTACTTTTATATAAAAATAAACCATTTAAATAAGAAAAACCTTAATAATAAACTATAATCACCTTATAAAAAGTATTAATAATTATCTTATGCCTTATAATTATAAATTATAAGTTTAATTTATTAATTATTTTAAAGATTAACGCCTTTAATAATAGCTGGGAAAGTATACTTAAGTAGCTTAATTAAAATAATAAATTTAAACTTATGAGGTATAAATTAAATACCTAAAAAGGTATAAAATTAAATTATAATATTATTAAAAAAAAATATTTGGTAATGGTAAAATCTTTATAAAAACTTTATAATTACTTTTATAAAATCCACTTTTATTTTAAGATAAATATTAAAGCCTTAATCACTTAGTTAAATAATAGATTTTTAATTTCCTTAACGCTATATTTATTAGGTAAATTACTTATATTAAAATGTTTGACTTTAAAGTCTACCATATTTTAAAGAAAAAGAATATTATAGTAAATACTTTATTTAAAAAACTTATTAAATTATTAAATAATTAAAATAATTAATGGGAAGGAAACATTAATAATTTCATTAGCTTTTAACTTAATATAATCTCTTTAAATATCTTAGAATCTTTAAAAAACCTTAAAAAAAATAATATCCCTATTCTTTATAAAGATAAAATTTAAAGTATTAAATCATAAAATATAGTAAGGTTTTTAACTACTTTAAAGCTCTTTAAGAGATTTACCAAAAATTGATTAAAAAAAAAACATAAAGCTAAAATAACCTTTAAATATAAAGCCCTAAAATATACTATATAGGATAAGATTTTATTCCTTAAAAAAGATAAATATCATTATTAATATTAGATTATTAATGATAACATAATAAGAAAAGAAATTATCCAATTATATTATATTAATTATAAATATAAAAGAAAAGACTTAATTTTTAAAAAAATTTTAACTTTATATTATTAGAAGAATAGCTATAACTATATTACAAATACCATTAAATTATACCCTTAATATTAAAAATCTAATATAAGGAAATTATCAAATCTCTTAAAAAATTTAACACCTAATAATCTATTTTATTATTAAATAATAAATATTTAATATATATTAAATAATTAAGGGTATATAACTATTATTAAAGCTAAAGAATAACTAATGGATTATTTAAAGATAAAACCCTTATAAAGAGTTAATATTAATTTAATCATTAAGTTTTTAATTAAGAAGATTTATAATTAAAATGGTATCCTTTTTAAAATTAAAGTTAATAAAAGATTTAAATTTAAAGCTAAGGTTAAAACTACTTATAAAAGATTAGGAATAAATAAAGATATTAATCTAGCTTATTATTTAAAATATTAAAACTAAATGGAAGTTAAGTATAAACTAATTAAAATTAGCTTAAAAAAGCTAATTAATAAGACTTATAAAGATTAGGTTAAAATACTTAACGTTATAATCTTTGCTAATTAAACCTTTACTTAGGAATATAATTTAAGTGTTTATGAAATAGTATATAACTAAAGATTAATATTTTTAATTAAAGCTTTTATACCTTTATAAAAAATATTAAATTAAAATAATATCATATCCAAAGCTAATTTACTTACTATATAAGCTAAGATAATTAAAAAATAATAAATTAATATTAATTAAGTAATATAAATTATAGCTTAAAAATATAAAAAACATATTAATTAAAATAATAAAAAATTAATAAATAAGCTAAGGAAGTAACTATTAAAAAAGGATAACTTAATCCTATTATATAACCTTCTAAAACATATTAACAAATCTTAATTACAAAAGTTTAAATATAGTTAAAACAAACCTTATATTATTAAAAAGATTAGATTAAAATATAAATATATTATTAAAGACTTAAAAGGTAAAACTTTATAAAATATTTACTTAAAAAATAAATTAAAACACTTTATTTAAAATAAAAAAGGATACTAAAAGCTTATAAAACTTTAAAAGGATATATAAATATTAGATAAATTAGTAAAAAAACCTAAGAATATTAATTAATAAAAAGTTAAGCCTTAAGAATTAAATTATAAAATTATATATAATAAAATTAAAATTTATATCCTAATAAAACATAAAAAAAAATATGCCATAATAAATAATAATTTTAAAAAAGGTAAAAACATTACTATTAAAATATAAAAAAAATCTAATTAAAAAGCCTCTAATTAATATAACTTTAAAAAAAAATATAAGATTATAAAAATTTAAAGCTTAACCATATTATACTAAAAACATATACCTTTAATATACTTAAGCTTATAAACTATAAACCTATAAACTTAACCTACTTCCTAATTCACTTTAACAATTCTATTTCCTTAATCTTTATATTATTAAAAGAATTTACAAAGTTAATCATTTTAATTAAAAAAAACTTCCAAAATAATCACACCTTAAAATAACTATTTCTTTTATCCCTAAAATTATAAAGATAAGTCTTTATAACATATATACATATATTATAAAACCATTAAATAATATTAAAAATTAATTAACATCCTTAAAACAACCATATTCCTAAATACCTTTTACTATTTAAACTTTTTATTCATCTCTTATAACAAATATATAAAACTTTATTAAGATATTTATATAACTATATAAATAACTTTATAACCTAATAAAAATTTATATTTAAAAAAAATATAAATTTATTAATCAATCCTCTTTACTAAAGCTTAATATATAATGGTTTAGCTTAAAATAATAACATTTTAAATATTATCCCTAAATATTACCTATTTAATTAAATATAATACCAAAAATTATAAGATAATAATTACTAATATATATATTTATCTTAAGTTATACCTTTAATAAGAAAAATTAATACATTTTAAATTATTTATATACTTAAAATTAACTTAAAAAAGAATAATTAAAGTATTATTATAACTAAATTCCCTACCTATTTTAGCTTAAAAATAAGAATAAATTTTTAAAAGCTATTATTCTTAACTTAAATCACTTAAAAATTATTAGAAATAAAGTTCTTAAATAAAATTACCTTATTAAATAAATTATAAAATAGGCTAAAAACCCTATTTTTAATAAATTTCATAACTTAACCTTATAAACCTAAATTATCCTTAAACTTTATTTTCTTTAAAAAAGGATTAACTTAATTAACATTTACCATAACCATATCCTACTATATTAAAGAAAAGGATTTAAAGATATTAAATCCCTTATGTTTAAAAATTATAACAATACCTAATATTATAAGAAAAAGCATTAAACTTATAAAAATATCTTCTAATTTAAGCTTTAAATACTTTAAAAAAAACTAATCAAATATAAATAATATAATAACCCTTTTCTTCTTAAGTAATCTTTCCAAAAACTTAATCATATCCTAATTAAAACCCTTACTTTTAATTTAAATAAAAATATAACTTATAAAATTAACAAATGATATTTTAATAATAAATTTATTAACTAAATAATTAAATATTATAAATTAAGCCTAAAATAAATATACTTTTTATAATTTAATATTAAAAAAAAATACTTATAAGATATTATAAATTACAAAAACTTTTATACTAAAAGATATAAAAAGAATATTAACGCCATCCTTTAAACTATTAAAAATAGCTAATATAACTAATAAAATAATAATTTAAATAAGAAAAAAGTAAAAAAGTTAAAAGATTTAAAAAGATAAAAAAAAAAAAATTATAAAAATTATAAAAGCTATAAAAGATAATAATATCTATTAACAAATAAAGACATTTAATTAATTAAAACAACTTATTTAAATCACAATTAATTAAGTATATAAATTATCTTTTAAAATAATTAAAAAAGCTATAAACTTAATAACTTAAATCTTAATAATAATTATTAAATTTAAGCTTAAACCAAAGATAATTAACTTAAAAAGACCTATAAATCTTTAATCATTTAATCTAAGATTATCTTATTATTAACCAAACCTTTCTTATCTTATAAATTAATATATTAATCTAATATTTTTATTAATTTATTTATAATATTATTATAAAAAAATTAACTTAATAATAAAATTAAAGCTTTATAAAAGGAAGATTTATTAAAAATTAAAAAGTTTTTATAAAATATTTATAATAATTAAAAACCTTAAAATCTTAAAGATTTTTAAACTAATCTTTTAATTAAAATTATAACCTTTTATAAAAGAGATTTATAAGAATTGAATATTTTATATAACAAAATAATTAATAATAAACAAATATTTAAAGACTTTAATTAATCTTATTAACTAAAAATATAAGCCTTAATATTAATAAATATATTAAATATTTACTATAATTAAAAGTGGTTCTTTATTAATAAAATATAAACCCTATAATTTTTAATTATTAAAGAAGTAATATTAAAAAAAGTTCATTTAAAATTAATAATATTTTAAACCTTAATATATAAGGCTATTTTAAGATTTAACTAGGCTATTGCTATAATTATTTAAAAGTATAATTTTAATAATATCCTATTATTAAAATATATAAATTTTAAAAACCCTAAGAAAAAGAATAATAAAGATTTTAAAAAACCCTATTATTTTATAATAATTTACTCTTTTTAATAATAAAAAATTAACTTTTTTAATATACTACTTAAATTATTAAATAAAGCTAAATATACTTTTAAATAAGTTAAAAATATATAAGATAAAAACATTATAATTATTACAAATATTAAAGAGCTAAAATAACTTATTTACTTTGATTAGATTAATTAAAATAATAATTAAAGTTATGAATTTTAATCTTATACAATTCCTTATTTAATATATAAAAAATTAATACTTTTCTTATAATTTTTTAAAAAATTTATAAACTAATAAAAACTAATAAAAAGATTTATTAAGTTTATATCTAATTATATAAGAATATAAATTAATATAAGATTAACTTAATAAATCTTTAAGATTTTCTTAGCTATTAATTACTTTAATAGCAGCTTTTTATATAAAACTTTTAAACTAAGCTTTTAAGGAAAGAATGTTTAAAAGCTTAAATTTAAAAAGCTTTTTAATTAAAATAAATACCTATTATTAATTAAATACAATAATTATACTTTAATCTTTATTAATATTAATATAATTGAATTTAATAAAAGAGCTAAGATAAGGGATAATGATATAATTAAAAAAAATATTAATAAGTTGTTATTTATAGCTAAAAAGGAATCTATTAATTAAAAGAAATATAATTCTAAAAATAATTAAGAATTAAATTTAAAATATATTTTTATTAAAAGCTTATTTTTTTTAAATCTTAAATCATTAATTATTAATAAATATTAAGAACAATTTTCTAACCTTATTAAAGGTAAGGAAATAGGCTTTAAAATAAAGATTAATAACCTTAATAAAAATCTTAAAAAAGGTAATAATAATAAAGACATATAAAATTAAAAGGCCTCCTTTATAATTAAAATAGCTAAGAAGAAAACTCCCACTATAACTTTAATATTTAAAGTTATAAAAAAGCCTAAATAATTATAATTTAACGATTTATTATCCTTAAACCCTTTATTTCTGCTTAGCTTAGAAAGAATTAGATATTATATTAAAAAGAAATTATTATTACTTTACTAATAGTTAAGTAATACTTATAAAAATATAAATACTAAACCTATACTAATATTCCCTATAAAATAATAAGGATAGGATCATTAATATTCATTAATTATAGCTAAGGAAAAAGAATTCGAAAAATCTAAACCTAGATCTAAGGAAACTTAAAAGAGTTTTATTATTAAATATACAATAATTAAAAATAAGGAAATTAATGAAATAATAAAATTAGGACTAGATTTAAAGCTAAGAACAATCCATAAAAGGAAAAATCAAAATAATTAAAATAATTAACCTAGTTTAATATATATACTTATTTAAAAAGGATTAAATTAGGGCGATAATTCTTAAAGTAATAATCATATAATTATAAATTAAATTAGCGTTTTAATCTTTTTATTTAACTTATGAATAAGTTCTTTTATTCTAATATTATATATATAGGAGAAAGCAATAAAATATAACATTTTAGTATATACTTTTAATAGCTTTTTACCACAATAACTTATACTTTTTTAGCCTTTATTCTTAAATATTTTTTCTATCAATCGTTTAATATTTTTAAAGGATTAAAGTATATAAATATTTTTATAATTAATAAGCTTAAGTTTATTAATTATATTAATTTTTAAAGCTTTTGCTTTAACTTAATATTAATATATTAATAATTATATTATTAAATATATAATTACTTAATAATAATAAGTTTAATTATAAAAGATATTATTATAATTAAAATATTAAATTAATTTTTTTATAAAAATTATT
Source organism: Hypoxylon sp. EC38 (assembly GCA_002120335.1). Classification (NCBI taxonomy): domain Eukaryota; kingdom Fungi; phylum Ascomycota; class Sordariomycetes; order Xylariales; family Hypoxylaceae; genus Hypoxylon; species Hypoxylon sp. EC38. The sequence goes on from KZ111323.1 coordinate 14,008, forward strand.
ATTAATATTATAATAATTAATTATTTAAGC